>CAOJBK011324905.1:0-12655 GCA_948294925.1 Codiaeum variegatum | reverse complement strand
AAGGTGGCTAGGTAGGAATGGACAAGGATGGAGGATCTTTGGCCTTTAAAGTAAAGCACCCTTCAGAAGACTTCTGGCTTACTGCAACAAAATAACAAATTGGTTAAGAATGAAATGTAATCAACTAAGGAACTTACCAGCCCCTCGTGAGGGTCTCCTCGTAGAGTGTTTCACCTTCATCTTCCTTGTTCCTCTGTCATTAGGAAGAATCACTCGAAGAGGGTTGGCCTTGACAGGAGATGCAGCCTCAGTAGATTGCTTAGCCTGTTGAGACCTATTTAGTCTCTCGAGGATTTCAAATGCCTCCCAAGAATCAGCAGAAGAAGACGAAGAGAAAGATACAAAAAAGGATTCGAGAAAGTTACCTGAAGGGTGTGAAGAGGTCCGAGTAGTAGAACAACCCGGGCGTGCAGCAACGGGGAAGGAGAAAACCTTCTCTAGGAAGTCCTTCATGGCTACCTCCTCCTTGTTGTATAGGAAATGATAGATCTCTAGGAGGAGGTCCTCAGTGAACGTCAAGACACAGTTGTAGTAGAAATTCCCCAAGTACCTGTCAAATTTATCTTGACTCGAGGTGAAAGACCCCATCATTCTGGAATCGAGGCATTTGGAGTATCTTTACTTAGAACTCCTTATTTAGTGGTAGGGGTTCGAAGGTCCTCTTCTTCTCGAAACTGGACAAGCACTTGGGGTGGGTTGAAGAGGATGGCAAAGTCCTGGCTGCAAGCTCGGCAGCTCGTGGAGAAGCAGGAGTGGTAGCTGGGACAGGCCTCAGTGGCCTAATCTTTAGGACAGGTGACTTAGGAGCCTTCCCCAATTTTTGTTTGGCCACCTTAGTACTGGGAGGCTCCTCATCATCTTCTCATTCCAAAGTCTTATGTTTCAAAGTTGGATGAGGCGGGGCTCGAGGACGGTCCTTCAGAGCCTGAGATGTAGCCCCCTTGTCCCTTGTGGTTGGCATGTCTTCGTAGTATAGGGACAAGTGAGATGGGGACGTAAGATGGCCCTCTGGATCTCTCTTTTAGTGAGGGGATGAAGCTGCCTAGTTTGGAGGTTTAGCACCCGGATGATCCCCGTTAGGAGAGGATGAGACACTTGGGCCCTTTGTTTGGGAGTGCCCATCCCAAGCATAAGCCCTAGATCTTTGTTAACTGGCTTTAATGGTTTCTCTTCAAAAGAAACAGAGTTAGAATACCTACAAAATAATAACTAGTAAAATCAAGTGTGTTTAAGTCACTTACCAAGTAAAGCCTCGATGCAAGTGGGAATGATGGGGCCCCCTCCTTGTCGAGGAGGAAACTGCTTGGCCACAGGCCCTCCAAATTTACCAGCTCTCTAATACTGATTAACAGTAAGAGATCCCTCTTATCAGCTTCAGTTAGTGGTGGATTGGTAGAGAGTTTATGGGGCTCATGATAGTCACCGTCATAGCCTAGCCCCTTTTCATAATTGCCAGAATAGTGAAGCCCAAAAAACTGACGCTTCCATTCATCAGCCTTGTTAGGTTTAGAGGCAAAAAGCCTCTTGTTAGGCTTCCCCGAGGACATGAAAATACCAGTGTCCCTTTGGTTGGATCCAAACTGGTAAAAAACCTAGAAAAACTCCATCGGCGGAGAGAGAATTACCAAGCAATAGCAGAGAACCTCAAATCCATGGATATCCAAGATTGAGTTAAGAGTAAGGGTAAAGGGAAGTACTCCAAAATGCCTAAAGACTTGGCAAAAGAAGTCAGAAGGAGGCAGGAGGAGGCCTCGAGTCATGTGATCATAGAACATGATGTAATCCCTCTGGCCAATGGTAATGTTTAGGGTCGGATCATCGTGAAAGATACGATGAGAGGGAGATGGAAAAAGGAAAGAAACCTCAAAAGAGATGCTGTCTAGATTGATTTGAAGAGCTTCCTAGTTCATTTTGGATCTGGGCACGATTTGCTGCCAAGCAGGAACTATAGAAGAAACAATGAACTCTTCTCTACTTACTGGAGTGGTTTTGGGTGTAGGACGAGTACAAACCATTTTAATAGAAAGAGTTTGCAAGAAATTTACGAAGAAGAAAAAGTTTACAAGGAAGTTATGAAGAAGAAAGAGTTTGCAGATAGAAGTTAAAAGTAGAAAATAATCGGTCCAACAGGGGTATATAAAGACCTTCTAGAAGACCTTTCATCTTCTCAACCGTTATAAAGACAAAGCGTGACACATGGCAGAATGCTACAGTTAAAATAAGACGCGTGGCATAAAGTTAAACAGTTCTTCGCGTAAACGACCTTGAGGAAGAAGTACGAAGCTTAGACCTCGAGGAAGAAGAGCGAAGCATAGACTGCGAGGAAATATCCTTGTTCAAATAGAGGACTTAGATAAGAGAATCCTTCAACCTCTTATGAACAAAGGGGGCCACTGATACTAGTCTATCCAAAATGGGCCTAGAAGGATCTAGGCCCTAAAAGCATCCAAAAGCCTATACAAAAAGTCAAAAGCCCAAGTCCATAACTCCTTCAGTACCCACCTTTGGCATAGAAGGCTTCGGCTACTTGCCGAAAAGGTAAACAAGGCTTCGAAGGACCACCCTCTAAGGACACCATCGACCCTTTGTCCTGGACACGTGTCATGAACCTATTAATGACACATGTCCCTTCTCTTGATAAGCATCAGGTCGTGCTCAGCATAAACACTGCCATGTGGACCATTCACAACGTGCCATGTGGCCCTAAGAATTACTATATATAGTACATGATGTCACACTTTCTGAGGTATGTTCACTAAACCTTAAACTATCAAAAGTATACTTTCTAAAGGATTCATAGTGAGTCTAAAGCATGCAAATCCGTTACTGATTTGAGCGTCAGAGGATCATTGCCAGGTAATATGCATGACCCTCTTAGCTCACAGTTATTCCTTGTGCAGGTATCCATATTCCATTTGATTCCGATCCAGAGATTAGAAATTGTTAAGTCAATGACTTATCACTACTCATTAAAACTAACTTAATAAGTATCATATTATCAATTCCCTTTTTAAATTCCTTAAAATTCAGGTTGTATTTAGGTTTTATTTATATTAACCTTTACAATTTTTATAAAACTACAAAATGAAATCTATTAACATTTTTCACAGTTTTATTGATCTATATATGTATTTAATAATTTTTTACTTTTATACATATCATACTATTACTCACTTATAAGAAATCACTTATTTTATTTTTAAAAAAAATTAAATCTTAATATAAATTTACTTTCAAAATTTACCATGTTCCATCGACATTTCCAGAGACTTTTTACTAAATATAATGAAATCAAAATAACTCTAACTACTTTCATAAATTCTAAAATAATCTTCAGTTTTAAAAACCCTAGTTAAATATTCCCTAGTTAAATATTGGTTTCATACTCTATCCTTAAATTCCCTCTTCCAATTCTATTATAACTGATATCACATATCTACAATTTGACTCTACGAATGCACAAATATTAAATACTATTTTCAATCAAACATTACAATGTTATTATTGGACCAAAATAAATCAAAATGAATACCTGACATTCACTTATTAGATTAAGCATTGCCACAGCCCTATCTGCTCGATATCTCTTGTATATAACACTAAGATGGGATACACAATACCAATATATCAATCTTTTACCATCAATAGTTGAAGTTTACCCTCAATCACAAAAAGATAGCAGCAACAACAACCTGCAGAACATAATAGAAAGAGTTCCTGATAAAAATATACTTCGCCTCCTGAACGAGATCACTCCCCCCCCCACACACACCCCTTAATGGAGTTATGAAATCTGACCTGTAATTCAAGGAAAACCATTTTTTTTTGTAGAAACATGGACATGATATGGCTCAATGCAATATTTCTATTAAGATATACCATAACTTTTGTAGGGAGAAGCATCATAAGAACAATTACAAATTTAAAACCAATTAATATGGTTACATAATGCTACAACAAAAGTAAATTAATGGTTGGTGATTTTACTAATGTATAATAGCAAAAGTTAATTTATGAACATATATTTTAATGGGTATGTTCATGGAATGAGAGATATTCAACTGGTTTTTTTTATCAAATCTGAAATTAATCTCATAAAAATACTTGCATTTGTTCCATAAATACAAAAAGAAGATGTCAGCCTAAAAAATGTCCTTTTCAGATCCAAATGCCAATTCTTAAAACCAATTATGTGTGAATCTTAGATCAAAGTGATGCAAAAAAAGTCATTTGAATTGAACACTTGCAAAATCTCAGATTCTAAATAGTAGGCATGTTGTTTCAATTATAAAATAAATATAATACTTATAGAATCATAGACTTGATTGGCTCTAGTCTCAAGTGTTGTAAACAAAATAGCAATTAGAAAGATGAACAAGCAAGAAAAATCAAAAGACATATAGCGGGTTATGCGTGTGTGTATATAAGTGTGCAAATAAGAATTTAATTATAATCCTAGTCTCTAAGACTAAGTATACGGAGTAAGTTGTCAAACACTGGGAATTGAAGTTTGTATTGGTAGAATACCTACTAAGATGGATAGGCAAGCATACAAGTAGGAAGATTGGTTAATTAACTAAACTAAACTAAGCAATTAAAAGTAATAAACAATATGACAAAGGAGTTAGAATCACAATTAAAAAAAATAATGTAAAGATAGATGAACTCATGATTGGAGAAAACGCCTAGAGTTTCTACATGCAACTCTCATTTTCATGCAAAATTGTTATCATTTAGAGTTTCCAAGAATTCTCATGTCAAAGAAAAGGTAAACAATAACCAAACAAACATGCCAATTCTAATTTCCCTTAAAGGAGATTGCTTATCTCCAAGTCAATCTCATGCTTTAAGTAATTCTAATTGATTTCTCACCAATTTATCCCAACTATCATTGTAAGTAAGTTGATTGAGAAGTTATATATGGTGATCAAACATACACAACAAGTTCAAACCAATAGGAATTAAATCATGTTCATAAAAAAAGTAAGACTAATTCATCACTGCAATCTTAACTACTCATTTAGCTTAAATGCATGGTTAAGTGCATCAAATGAATATATAAAGCATTCATGATGAATAAATAATAAAAAAAAAAAGAAAGGAAGAAGATATAGATAAAAGAGAACTCCTTTATTCTTCTTGAACAATCTTTGAATACTTCAAACTTCAAAGCGCCTTTGAAAGGACACTTGATACAAGAAACCAAAATAGTTAACCTAAAAAAGTGTTTACAATTATTTTAGAGTAAGGGAAACTAAATAAAAGATAACATTCTCATGTCCAAAACATAGCCATTGTAGATAAAGCCCTAAGGTGTCCCAAGAAGTTCCCCTTTGAAAAAGGTGTCAAAACGAAAAGGTGTCTCAAAGGGTTGCGATAACCATTCATAACCACTGGGCACGACTCGGCATCAATGGCTATTGTCACGAGTCAGCACCCCTGGTGGCAAGTTATGACTACTGGTTGGCTTGTCATGGATGGCGTGCTGACTCATCTTAAGATGGCACAACTAGCGATTTAAGACCCCTGTCACGAGTCGGCACCCCCGGTGACGAGTCTTGACAACCTTGCTTTCTCCTTCTTATCTTGTCCTTAGTCCATTGACTTGGTTCTTGATTCCATTTAATCCTTTGCTTCCATTTTTCATAAAAAAAAAAACCATTGCCTTACACTCAGAACATCCTACAACACTTAACAAATGAATCAAATGCACCTTTTTATATAAAACATATAAAACAATCATGCATTCATACGTTATGTGACATATGTTCATTATAAATATTAACCTATTTGCATTATATCAAACTCCACCATACTTAAACCTTACTTTCCCTCAAGCAAGAATAAGAGAAAAGAGAGAAATAACATACTTAGCTTCTCCAAAACAACATGTAGCAATCTTACTAAGTTAACTTAAAGTCATGCAGGGAATATAGTACTTAATTTATTAATGAAACAAGTTTTTAGTGCCCAACAATGGTAAAGCTAACAAGTCTAACAATATAAACCTTAAGTTTGTTTAATTATCTCATACTATCAAGAACAAAGTTACTAATTATCTAGTCAAGGTCCTAATCATGCTTTTCTAGTGAAAAAAATCCATGCATTAAGTTAATAATTCTATAGATACTAACAACCTTCAGGACATAAATCAAGAATACACACAAATGTAACTAGTCTCGTGGCATTTTTAGACACTTATTTATTTTACTATACTTTCCTTTTTTTTTTTCTTTTCGTTACCATTTAAACCATGCACATCTTTAAAAATTGAATGCAACTAAGGAGAAAACTCTTTTTCACACAACTTACTCAACATACACATTCACTAGTGACACCATGAATACCTTTCGAATTGAATGCAACTAAGGACCATACTTATTTGGACACAACTTACTTAACATGCATAGTGCATAAACTAAGGACATTTTCATACTTTTTTCCATTTTTTTTCCTTTTTTCCTTTTTACATATTTGTCCTCATCCATTATTGACTCGATGTATCACTCGTTTTATGGCTAAAGTTTCTTTTAGGCAATTCAAACCAATAGAATTCAAAAACCTAACTTATCTTAATTTTGACACTTAAGCATAACTAGAAAGTAGACTAGGTAATTACAAACCTTAGAAATAATAAGTTTGAGATAAAAAGTCAAACTTATGATAAATCCTACAAAAGACTTAAAAATTTTACCAATTGGCATTTCAAAATCATTCATCAAATTTAAAATAAAGTAACTCCTTAACAAAACAAAAAGCAAACTTAAGCAAAATACTATTAAGTGAACATGAAGAAACTAAGTAATGAACATAAAAGTTGAAAATTTTTTAAAGCTAATGCACAAAGGGAAAACTAACTAACAACATATATAATCATGTAAGATAATCAAGCAAACACACAAGATTCAAAGCAAAGCAAATAAAAATAAAAACATTCTCCTTCCCCATACTTTAACTTCACATTGCCCCTAATGTGAATCCTATAAATATGCTTAGATCCTATAAATATGCAAAGCAAACAACCTGACATCAATGTGCTTAGATCTCTTATGATATATTAGATTTTTAGCCATACTCAATGCACTCTAACTATCACAATAAATGATAGGTTTCTGCAAATTGAAACCTAAACCTATCAACAAAACCTTGCAACTAAATACCTTTTTTGACTCCTTTGGTTAATGACATATATTTAGCCTCACCTATAAACACAGCAATAGTACTCTATAAAGTAGCTTTCCAACTAATAGTGTGACCAAAATAAGGTGAATAAATAACCTATCAATGATCTTCTTTTAAGGGATCTCCATCATAATCAGAATCAATATAGTCAACAACACCATTAGTATAACTAGAAGAATCATTAAAAAAACACAAATTACTCATACTTGTCAAGAATCCTATAATCCATTTAATAGCTTTCTAATGATCTTTTCCAGGATTACTCATAAATTTGCTTACCACATTAACAACATGTGTTAGATTTAGCCTAGTTCATACCATGGTGTACATCAAACTCCTAACTGCAATAGACTAGGGAATTTGACTCATGTATTCTTTTTCATCTTCTATACTCAATGAAGCACTTGTATCAAATTTAAAATGTGCTTCCAGATGAGTGCTTATATGATTTGAATTCTCCATGTGAAAAGTATACAACACCTTTTCAATGTATTTCTACTGAGATAAATACAACAAGCTTGCTTTTCAATTTCTACAAATTTCCATGCCCAAAACCCTCTTGGCTGCACCTAAATCCTTCATCTCAAACTCATAACTTAACAAAAGCTTTAAATTTTCAATTTCAACTTTACTGCTAACTGTAATTAGTAAATCATTAACATATAGTAACAAATACACAAAAGAACCATTCAACAATGTTATAGAGTAAAAAAAATTATTCATTACAAACATAATCATGAGAGATCATAAAAGTATCAAACCTCTTATACCATTGACTTAATGACTATTTCAAGCCATACAAGGATTTCTCTAGTAAACACTTATGATATTTGTTTTTAGAATTAAGAAAACCTTCTAGTTGTAACATATAAACCTGCTCCAAATTTCCATGCAAGAAAGCAGTTTTAACATCAAGCTACTCCAACTCAAGGTCAAACTTACTCACCATGGCTAACAAGACTTGAATAGTCTTCTATTTCAAAACTAGAGAGAATACTTCATGATAATATATCCCTTCCTTTTGTGAAAAAACTTGTGCCACAAGTCGTGCCTTGAATATATCAGGTTCAACCCCTAGAATACCTTTTATTTTCTTAAAGATCCATTTGCATCCCACTGGCTTCACACTTTTTGGTCCCAAGTTTTGTTCTTGGAAAGTGAATGCATCTCCTCATTCATGGCACTTAGCCATTCGTTTACTTCTTTACTCTTTACTACTTTTTTTGTATGATTAAGGTTCATCAAAATGTATTTTTTCAGAAATTAAGAATGCATAAGCAATAGGATTAATGTTGACAACATTTAAGTAATCTACATACCTTAAAAGGTTTCTTATTTCCCTTATTGATTATCTTACTATTATAGGTTGTAATTCATCATCTTGTACTTCCATAGACTAATATTCATGTTTTTTTTTACTAAAACCTTATCTAAAATTTCAATTTCAAACTCCACCTTCTGGTCAGCACCATGGTCTATTTACCTATAGATTCATCAAAAGTAACATCTATGCTAACAATTAATTTAGGGGTTCTATCCTTTTTAGTACAATACAATCTATAACCTCTAACCCTAATATCATACCTTAGAAATATGTATTTTATTGCCCTAGGATTTAGTTTACCATCATTCACATGAGCATAAGCAAGACAACCAAATATATGCAGGCCAGAATAATCTGAGGGAGTACTTTACCATACCTCTTGAGGTGTCTTAAAATCAATTGCAGTAGTTGGAGATCTATTCACTAGTTGCAGTGTTAACTGCCTTAGCCCAAATTCCTTAAAGAGACTAACATTTAGTCACATGCATCGTGCATGCTACAGAAGTGTTTGGCTCATGCATTTTACAACTCCATTTTATTGTGGTGTATGTTATATAGTGTGGTGCCTCACTATACCTTTTTTTTTTGTAGTACTCATCAAATGGTGCATTAAAAAACTTTAACCCATCATTTGTTCTCAATGTCTTGACCTATTTATAAACACCTCATCTTTTTTCTTTAGAAAATACATGTAAACCTTTTTTGGAGTAATCATCAATAAATGTAACAAAGTAGATACATCCACTATGCAATTTCACCTAAGAAAGACCTCATAAATTTGAATGAATATGCTGAAGGATATCTGAAGAGTGTGCTTTCCCGAATCGATCTTTACCTTGCATTACTTTCCCAAAACATAAACCTCATAAAATTTCAGCTTACCAGTTTTAGCACCATGTAACAATTCCTCCATACTTAGTTTTATAAGTCCATGTTCACTCATATGACCCAATCTCTGATGCCATAAAGCTTTATAATAATCATCTTTCTTTGAATAAGATGAAATAGTAATAATACCCATCACTGTATTTCCCATCAAGGTATAAATACCATGGTGATACTTACCCTTCATCACAACAATAGAACCCTTCAAGATTTTAATCTATCCATCACCGTTAGTAAACTCATACCCTTGTTTATCTAGAGTATACAAAGAAATCAAATTCTTTCATAGATTAGGAACATATGAGGTATCAATTATTCTAACCATTCCATCATACATCTTGATATGTAGTTAACCACTGCCCAATACTGGAAGTGACTCATCTTTACCCAACGACACACAGCCATTCCATTATTTAAAAGAATGAAACCAATTTTTATTAAAAGTCTTATAATAAGAAGCGTCTGTATCCATCAACCATGTATTTGAATAATTGGAGGTACTAACAGTCAAAACATCGCTACCTTCAAGTTCACCTTTATCATAACATTCCCATACTATATTATGACTGGATTTACTACCTGATTCCTTTTTCTCTATACCATTCTTTGTGTTGTGGACAATCTCTTATTAAGTGCCTAGGTTCTTTATAGTGATAACATCGATCCTTGAGCCTCGATTTAGAACATGACTTACTTTTGTTTCCACAATTCCTTTTCTTACTTATGCCTCCTATTGGCAAACAGTCTAAATTCTAAACTACCTTTTACAGAACCAGAGACAATCCTCTTAAATTCCTTTGACTGTAACATGCCTTTCATGTCGCCGACAGAGAGGGTATCTCTTCGATACAACATAATGTCAGCAAAATTTTCTTATTAATTGGGAAAAGAACACAATAAAATTAAAGTTTGATTTTCCTTCTCAATTTTAACCCCAACTCCTTATAAATCAAGGATTATTCGATTAAAATTATCAATATGATCTTTAACAAGTGTACTTTCTAAAATCTTTAAAGTATATAAATGTTGTTTTTGGTATAAATGAATCATTAGGGATTTCTTTTGGTACTTACCTTCAGGCTTTTTCCATAATGATGCCACATTAGTTTCATCAATCACCTCCCTCAAGACTTCATCACTCAGACTTAGTAGAATCGTATTATATGCCTTATCTATCAACGTAACCTTATATAATGCCTCCATTGTTATTTGTAATTTTTCTACTCCTTTAATGTTGTTGCACATCCCTATTGAATTAGAAGAGCTTTCATCTTCACCTTCCACAATGTGAAATCATTCAATCCATTAAATTTTCCAATTTCAAACTTGTGAAGTGACATCTTCAATTAGCAACTCCTAGAATTCAAACACATATGGCTTTGATACCAATTTTTGCAAATAAAATAACAATAAGAAAGATGAACAAGTAGGAAAAAATCAAAAGAAACAAAGCATTTACGTGGTTTGGTCAATGTGACCAACGTCCACAAGCAGGGAGATTTGATTTATTATTGATTTTGGCTTTTGTAATAAAAGATACAATCAAACCCCTAAAAAATAGAGTATTTATATAAAGCCCTAATTGAATTATAAAACTCTGAATCTACACTGCCCGAGCTACATGGATTTTACATACCCTTTCAAAATTTGCACTACTCGAGCTGTTTGGCTTGCATATGGTAGAGAGCTCACCTGACTTCATCAGCTCGCCTGGGCTACAAGCTTGATTTTTTTTTATCTTAAAAAAAATCTCTTTTAGGTTGAATATTGTGGGTAGGTTCATATTTTAGATCACTACAAATTCAAGTAAATCAACATTAAGGTTGTAAAAACTAATAAAATTTGATCTAGTATGCACTCTGTATAAATGAAACATAAGTAATGAAAATAACATAAACTTCTTTATAGAATAAATATCACATATAGTAATAATTACATAGAAAGATATATCCTCTCAAAATAGAATAAAATTACAACATTGAATATGAATGGTATCACTAACAAAATGGGTTATAAAATGAGAAAATAGTTATGGATCTCTTCTATTAATCACCTTTATTTTTTCTCAAATAAATATGATGAGGGAAAAATAATTTTTTTTCATGATATTTTCAAAATAAATAAAAAAAATGCTTCATGCATAAAATTCTTTAGTAAAAAATAAAAACAAAACTATAAAGAACAAAAAATTATCTCTGAAATAGACTTATTGGACCTCTTTGAAATCATGGAACCTTTCTACTTCCATAAGATCAACAATCTTTTTATTGTTTTCTACATCACTGCCTTCATTTTTTACAAAATAAATAAATTTGATAAATTTGACACATAGAAATAGAAGAGATTGAAGACAATTTATATTTTAAATCTATACTACTTATTTAAGTGAACTCTTGATGATTGATGTCTAACATTATATTTTTCATTTTTGCCCTCTTTTATCTTCCACAATCTTTCAATAACAATGGCAAAACAGTAATCATACCCATACTACTTATTTAAGTAAACTCCTGATGATTGGTGTCTAACATTATATTTTTCATTTTTGCCCTCTTTTATCTTCCATGATCTTGCAATAACAATGGTAAAATAGTAATTATATCCATACTACTTATTTAATTGAAGTCCGGATGAATGGTGTCAACGTTATATTTTCAATTTTTTCCCTCTTTTTTTATCTTCCACATCTTTCAATAACAATGGCAAAACAGTAATCATACATTAAGGTAAAAAACTACGCTTTGAATAACTAGGTCACATCCTCCCCATCTTCTCCTTCCTCTTCTTCATCTGCGAATGGAAAATTAAAAAAAAAAAAACTAATCTCAATCTCAGTTTTTAGTCGACATCCCCTCCTTCGCATATTATCCATTACCTAAAAATCCCCATCATCGTTCTTCTTCTTCTTCTCTGAAAAAGAAGAGAAATCAATAAAATCCTCAAGCTTTTTAATTTTCAAAAATCGTTGTTAAGGCTTTTGATTACAATGGACGATTAATTAATGGGAATGAGCATTGCTGTCAAATAAAGTTCAGTGATATATTTGTGGTTTTAGAGTTGGGTCCTGTGACATTTGGCTATTGGTTTCAAAATTAAACAAAAATGTTGAGTATGACATGTTAGTGTTATATGCCTTGAAGTTTCGAAGACCGAAGGTCTGTGACGAAGGTGGATAACGAAGGCTGCTATGCCCGAGCTCGAAGGTGTGCTTCGTGCAGTCTCCTCGAAGGGTATGCTTCGCACCCTTACCTTCGAAGACCTGGC
>CAOJBK011323303.1:0-15380 GCA_948294925.1 Codiaeum variegatum | reverse complement strand
CAAAAACTCTAAAAAATTTGTTTGGTATGCTGGGTTTGGTATCATAAGAGTGTCATCCGAAGGATTGAGTATTTCTTTTGGTGGAGCAGCTGTACTGCCATCAATGAAACCCATGAGATTTTGGTAATTAAGTAAGGGTAGGAATTGTGTTTTCCATGCAAGAAAATTTGTTGAATTTAGCTTAATTGAAAAGGTGTGATGTGTTTGTGAAGGAAAAGGAGAGATGATAGAGGGAGCGCCGGTGGTGGTGGTGATTATGGGGTTAATATTTACCATTTGGCTCTGATACCATGTAAAATATAATTTTTGTATATTATTCAGAAAAATTAATACAGCTCTTTATATAGAGTTTCTTATCTATAGCTTTACAAAATTTAAATATAGCTATTCAAAATTTAAACATAGTCTTATCCTTATCATAAGAAACAAGATTTGTTTATCTTTATCCTTATCACTTAATAATCTTTATCCTTATCACTTAATAGGCGAAAACTGGGTTTGATACGACTCGTGTCCAAAAGATTTTTTCCTAGACAAAAAATTTGGACCTAACTAGACCATGGCTTTTGGGTCGACATTTGTGTACGCAGGATGTGAGGGCACGGGTGAAATTTTTGTGCTCAGGGTGATTGGGATTAGCACCCCTGCGTGCGGGGAGAGAGTCTCACATCAAAGGCTTAGTATCTACTTTAAAATGGAAACCTATATATAAACCCAAAATCTTTCCATACTTTTCCAATGTGGAATTAAGTTTCATTTTTATCATTTTGATCACGTTAAATGTTTAATTTTGTGAGATGATTTCTCATTCATTAGATCACCATTTTAAGCGTATAATATATCGTTTCGAAACTTTCACGATGTAAAATTAGAAACGTCCAATACCTTCCACTTTTACCAAATAGCTCTTACTCAAAATCTGACTCAAAAGTAATAAAAAATCATATTATTTTTCAACATATTTATTGGGAATTTTTTTTTACGGTTGTCAAATTTTTGTGCTTGTAAAAATTTTGTCGTTGGGTGTTTTAATATGTACAGGCAAAAGTTTTAAATTTGAAGAAAAAAGAAGACATTGTAGAAGAGATTTTCGAGCAAAATTGCACTTTTTACCATTGTATCTTTTGCCAAAAACAAAAAACATTTTAAATCAAACTGAAAGTAGCAGAAAAATTAAAAAAATATATTTTGTGTATTAAACAATTGGTGGGTGTTAAACTAGTTGATAACCACCTATCCACTCCAATAACGTTGAATTGTTGAAAAACTCAATAAAGTATGAATATTATATCTATTGGAGATGTCCTAACAAAGTTATTTATCACAATCATTATTCAAATATGAAATAATTACAAGCTTTTATTTATTTATGAATTTTTTTAAGATACTCTTTTTTCATTATGATTTAAAAGGGAAGATACACTAAATCAATTGATAAAAATAATATAGTCTTTTTCCATGTTTCACATTGAAAATTAAGTTTTCAAGGGATTATACATGTAGTGTGAAATATATTATAATTACTGTGCCAAATTGGGAACGAATCCTAGCTTTTTTTGGCATAGCATTCACGCGAGTCAGTCAGTTCTTCGATCTTACTGTATTAAACGGGTTGGAAATGGTTCTAACATTGATATCTGGAGGGACCCTTGGCTCCCTAGTCCAAATGATGTGTTTATCACTACCCCAATGCCATTAGGTACGGTTATTGCCAAAGTGGAAGCACTTATTGAGGAACCTGGTCATCTTTGGAAAGTTGCGGTGGTTAATGGGTTGTTTAATCAATATGATAGTTCGAGTATTTTGTCTATTCCTTTGAGCTTTACACAAAGAATGGATTCATGGATGGGGCTTGGTGATTCGAAAGGATGCCATATTGTGAAATTGGGTTATAAAATCATATCATCTATAACTCATAATTTGAATGTTGCAGGCATTCTTTCGGTTGCGTTGTGGAAAAAATTTGGAATATGAAAATCCCACCTAAAATGAAAATTTTTGCGTGGAGAGCGATCCAAAATTGTCTCCCTACTACTGTGAATCTTAGAAGGAAAAGAGTAGATGTGGATGTCGCGTGCTCGCTGTGTGGAACAGATGCGGAAACGGTTTTTAATATGCTATTGTTGTGTGGTTTTGCTTCAGAGTGTTTTTCAACAGGCTAGCTCCTCCCGTTCAATCATAGCTTTATCTTATGGACTAATTGGATCTCCTCTTTGTTGTCAAATTCGTCTCAAGATAAGGTGGCAGCAACTCTTTCAATCTCTTGGGCAATCTGGCAGCATCGCAACGACGTGGTATGGGTGAATATTCAGTCCAGCATTTGCGGTTGTGAACTCAGCGTTGGCTTTTCTCAATCAGTGGACAACATCCCAGACGCCTCCAATTGCAGCAAACGTTCTTGCTTTACCAAGTACAGTGACTTCTTGGATAGTAGCCCCTTCTGGTTGGTCTAAATGCAACTGTGACGCACCTCATTGTTCAGCAAACAATTCGTATGGTTTTGCTGCTGTCCTAAGGGGAAGCTCTGGAAATTTTATTGCAGCCCATGTTCAGTCAGGTTATGAAGATATCAGCTCGATCTTGGCAGAATTGGTAAGCTTTAAAGAGGCCCTTCTTGGCTGGAATTGAAAGCATTAGACCATATAATAGTTGAGCTAGATGCTTTACAAATTGTTCAAGCTATTAATAGTGAGTGTGTTGATAATTCCTATTTTGGTTCTTTAATTACTGATTGTAAATCTCTAATGGCCTCTTTTAGGCATATCAAGATTCATTTTGTTAGAAGATTAGCGAATAGCGTAGCCGATTGTCTAGCTAAGGCGACTTATTCGATATCTGGTCTGCATAAGTGAGAGTCTTTATTCTCTCTTTGCATTTCTCATGTTTTAAATAAAGATCTTCAGGGGCTAGGGGGATAAATGATGAAGGATGTTACGGAGGTATTAGCCTAATTAGGATGTCTCGGTGCACCCCCTGAATCGTATTCTAATTCCATTTATTTAAAAAAAAAGGTAGTTCGGTCATCCACATACGGGATTATAAGTTTATTTATAATTTTACTTATATAAAAAAAATGCTCAAATTTAGATGATTTAAATACAATAAAAACACATCAAATAAGATCAAATTCTAATAATGTTATTTTTCTTTTCTTTTTCTTTCTAAATGATGAATAATTTATTTTTTGACAGTGATATTTTTTCAAATTATACTATATATTCATTAATTATAAATTATGTATTCATTAATCTTTTAACTAATATATATTATTTTAAATTTGTTTTATTCATTAAGTATAAAATATATATTCAACCCACATTCTACCAATATTTATTAATGTGAAGTATGAGACCGTATTTTTTTTTTGCCAAATAAGTATGAGACCGTTTAATTCTCTGATTCAGAAATCAAGCTATAGGAACTGATGACATAAAAAAGAGTGACAATGAGAAAAGTGGAGCATTACTTCATTTCTATGCTTATGAAACATGTATATAGGATTTCGTTTCCACTAAATTCTACATACTTATCCCATAAATTATCAATTTATAGTTTTTTGATTAAAGTTAGATATGAGATGTATCCGTACCTATTGAATTATATATATATATATTTTTGTTGGAACAAGTTGGTATTTATTTTTAACACCTTTTAGTTTAATTAACCTTCTTCGTCATTTTCTTTTAGTTAAATGAAAAAAGAAATTACTTTTGTTAGGACGGGGCAATATCATAATGTTCAACAATTTACTATGATTTTAATCAATGAATATAACGAAAAACTTGGATTTTCCTTGTGCTTGCGATAGAATTTGAATCCCGAATTGTTAAGAGCATTCGAGTTAAGATTTATTGGTTTACTCTTAGTCTGATAAAACGAGTTTTTATGGATCTCTGTTTCTATCTGTGACGGGTATGATATAATCCAGGTATATGGTGTTCAATCCAAATTTAATACTATTTATCAAATTTTGCAGTCCAAACATTGTATATTTAAAAGTCTTATGATCAATACAAATAGTGAGTCGATCAAGCTTAAACGTAAACAAAGTCAGGGAATATACAAAAAGATAAATCTAAGAGTGTTAGCCTCGTCGTCCGCCCTTACTCCTGGAGCTCTAAGTGGGTTTATTACTCTATATATAGGTTGCACCGTCATTGGAGACTCCCGATCCGATGGAGTATCCGATGGAGTTGAGTGTGGTATCTAGGTTAGTGCCGTCAACCAATATGATTCCGACAGAGATATAGACTCGTCATCACTTTGATCGGGACTAACAGCTGCGATCAACAAAGATCGGGAAATGCTACACTAAATTGCTTGAATAGAAAATTAGGGTTTGTTGGTAGTTGATGATGATGCCACTCTCAAATCTCTCTTCCTTTATATAAGTTTCCTCTTTATAGCGATGGAGACTTCTCTTTACCTAAAGGTCACAGGCCTAGACTTGGGTTCATTTGTTGCCGCTCCCTCAATCCTTGAGTCGGTGGGTTTCTATCGACGGGTCCAGGCTATTGGATGTTTACCTTTACCTCGCCATGGGCTGACTACCTCTATCTAGGCATCGCCAATGACCTTCCTGGGGATTATAACCATCCGTTTATGATTCATGGGCCCGAGCCCAATTCCTCTCAGAGCCAATCTACTCACTTCTCATGTTTGGTGTTAACAATGCCCCCTGCATCCCTTACCGAGAGTATTACACCAAAACTACACGGTGTGGGATGCAAATCTATATCCCTGGTTCTCGGTTGCTGATTTGGTCTTTGTAAACCTTTTTACTGAAATGACGCTTCAACTTCTTTCGCACTCAATTTTGGCTCCATAATTCCCACATTGGGAAGCCCAAAGGTCATCCATTAAATAGGGTATATATGATTACTTTCAATCTCTTCCAACTTATCTTCACAAAAACTTTTGATTATCATTCCTAGCATTTATCGTCGATTTTTACTCTAGTAAGTTTCCTAATTTGCTCTCTTTACTTTACTGCTTCTCTTATCGGTTTAGTATCTATCTTTTTTCAGCGATGATTTTAAAATGTTCATTCGTGTAGCTTTCCAAGTAAAAATGACCAAATCAAAGAAGGGCATCTCCAATGTAGATCTGATTGAGCCCTATGGCGATTTCTCAGAATATGAGGAAATCATGAATTAGGTAATTGTTCCTTTCCCTAGTGGTTACGCCATAGGGCCATGTTGCACTAGAATAGATTTCCCCCTTCCCAAGTTCCTTTATGGGGATTCATGTCCTCCTAGGTACAAATACCTTTGTCTCGTGACTTGCAGGACTAAATCACCCATGACTAGGACTTGGCCATTAATGAGTCTAGATTATAATTCATGGTACGCTAGGATGAAAGACGTATATCACCATCGGTGGATTGCCACAGGTATTGATAAGATATTAGAACTCTGTTTAAACTGTTTACCGATTTCTAGTCCCTTCCTTTTTTCCTCCTTGCTCTTCTGGTCCATGAGGAGTAATGTATTTACATTTAGTTTCAGAATAATGACTCCAACCCTGTAGGATATTTCCATTTTACTAGGGGTTCATGTTTCTAGTCAAGTTCTTGACCCTTTTATGCCTTTTGATTCTTCCTCTCAAATATCATTTTTTTAGAACTTTGTACTAACACTTCTATGAAGATAACCTCGTCCGATTCCTTTCTCCGTCGGAAGAGGAACGCATTGTTTTTCTTTTATATTTTCTCTGTAAATTCATCTTTTGCATGGCTTCTGTCAAGGTCATCAAAAAGTATATCAAGGTCGCCAAAGCTCTTACTTCAGGTGAGAAATACAACCTACGAAGCCTGATTCTTTCAAATATTTAATATTTACCATTTTTGTTTGACCTAGAGGAATATTCTTTTTCAAACTTGAGTGGCCCGATGTGGATAGTCTAACTCTGGCTTATGGACCATTTCCCTCATTTTTTCTCCGTCTCCGAGACTAATACCAGTTATGACACATATGGGGAATTCATAAAGAACTGGTCAGTCAATGATGCGACTTACCTCCATGTGGTGGAATTCTTCTACTCCACCAGAGAGAGAATGTGTTCATCTTTCTACGTCCTTCAAGCTCCATCTCATGGTCCTTCTTAGGCCAAATTTCTTTTCGAGGAAAGTGGCCTTTCTTCCTCCGATCTCATAGTTTTGGAATGGGCAGGTTCGTAGGCTAATGTTCTGATAGACTGAGACCTTCCTATTAGTACCTCCCTTGATGCTAAGGGGGGCATCGAAGTCTATTCTCCCTACCTGATAACTTTTTCCTTGAATAATTTGTCCCCCAACCGATGTGCACTCGAGATCAGTTTCTCAAGGTTAGGGACCTTCACAACCATTGGCTCAAGTCCTTAGAAATAGTAGACTTTGAGGTCAGACTTAGCATAACCACGAGGTATAAGGAATGGTGGAATGGGGTGGTTAGTCATACCATGTCTGGGAGTTTTGTTAACCTTTGGACTAGAATCGTTTTCTCATCCAGTTCAGTCCTAATCCTCCCTCTTTGCAAGATTAGCATGTGGGGCTCACCAAAGGTATGTATATTCGCCAGATATGGAAATTTGAGAAGTTTTATCACATTAAATACCACACACTTCCTCACTTTATTTCCCAAGTCCGAGAAGCCCAACAAAAAATAATGAATCAGCACCTAAATGAGTCCCTCTTAGCCTGAAAGAGACGGATCACCTCCTTTCTTGAATTTGTAAATAAAAACCTCAAACTAGGAGAAAAACCATTGGAACCAAATTTTCCTGTTCCGAGCCATTAGTTCCCAATAAAACCAAAACCAAAAAAGTGGCCAAAACTACCAACTTGCCCCTTTAGGGTGGCAGGTCCAATCCTTGAAAGAATAAAATTTACACCTAATCCGGTGACCTTTACTGGTTATTACTCAACTCAATATCCTTCTACCTAAAAAATTTTATGGCCAACAATAATGGGGCTACTTGACCCTGGTAGAGGTAGACTATCAAATCGCTGCTTTTTCTTATACATCTTTGGTTCATTTACTAACATCTTGTTAACATTGCAGCTATAGTGCCAAAGCCCATTAAGGATGTGGTTCCTCCATTACAGAGGTGTCTTGAGGCTGATGTCCTAGAGAAGGCCTCGAAGAAATAAAAATAGAGTGTAAGTTTTTATTTGTGAATTTCTTTCCTTTCCTGAGGATTAACCCTCTCTCTCTGTCTCTCTTTTTTGAAAACTGGCTAATTCTAACTTTCTTGCAGATGATAAAGCCTTGTTTATCCAAGGGGGGTGGCACTTTTACATCAGCATCCCTCCTTGAGAAGACTCTCCCAACACGTCCTTCAAAGGGGGGAAACAAAGATGGTTCCCACCGTGATCCATCTAAATCAGGGAGGAAGAATCATGAACCATCTCCAACTCACTTTCACGAGTCCATTCCTGTCAAAGGCACCCCAACGTAAGGAGAGAGTGATCCTTCCATGCAAACCATTTCCAAGGCCTCTTGTCAGTCTACTCTTGAAGTGCATTCTCCTATTAACCTAACTATATATGGTGGTGATGGCCCCGATGTTACCGAGAGTTCTATCCCACCATTCGTCCCAAGTCTTCCATCTGAGCTAACTCCTGACACCGATCATGAGGGTCCTCCTAAAAGGGCTACTGCACTCGATTCACCTCCCAAGTCTCCCGATTTTGATGTAAGTTAATAAATTACTTAGTTGTTTTTATCATTTTACTAACCTTTCTCTCATCAGGATGACTTGGAGGACCTTGAAGGATACTTTAGAGGGAAACAAAAAGAGACTACTGCTCCATCCTCTGTCAACACTGCCTGTCCCGAGTGCTCTTCTTCTTCGACTAGGCTTGCTGATGAAATCACCGCCAAGAAGGAGATACTATCAAAGATGTCAACTACAGGGTTGATGGTGCTACTGGAAGAGAGTGCCTTAAATGTGGTGAAGGACGCCCTGTAGTTTGTAGCCGACTATGCCACAGAGGAGCACATACAAGTCAGTCAAAAGGCTTTTCTTATCGACTTCAAGGATAACCTAAAGGAAAGGATCTCTACGATCCGCTTCATTTGTTCAAGGGAAAAAATGCATGAAGTCACCAAGACACAGCGCTCCCAAGCCGAGGACACCCTCCAGTTCCTTCTTGACTGCAGTAAGGCTCATGTGGATGGGGCTAAGTCACTTGGAAATCAGATAAAGCCTTTAACGAAAGAGATCGAACTCTTGGAGAAGCAGCTTTCTCAGAAGAAAGCAAGCCTAGCTGAGTTGGTTGATATGAGAGTCAAGGAAATTGACGCAACACAAAAGACTCGGAAGGAGATTAAAGCTACCAAGTCCCACATACAAGACCTCTCCACGAGCATTTCTTCACTCGAGTTGGAAATGCTTACTAACTAGGTAATAGAGAAGGCCTTGAAGTAGGAATTGCAATAGTTGTACAAAATTTGTAGTTAGCTCCCCCTTTTTGTATCCCTAAATATTACCTTTAGCAATTGGTTGTAATTTTATCAACCAAGGGGCCGATTTACTTTAACTATGAATAAATTTCATACTCTCAATTTTTTTATCTATTTATCATCTTATTATTACTATCATTTATTATTATATTCTCTCTCTCTCTCTCCTCCCTCCCCCTTTTTTATATACATATGATTGACAATAAGTTTATTTACTTAGTAATTGCTTTATAGTTACAACCGATTCATTAACACCCGCTCCCCTTTTATATATATATGATTGGCAATAAGTTTATTTACTTAGTAATTGCTTTATAATTACAACTGATTCATTAATGATTGACTTAGGGTTAATATTCTCATTACATAGTTCCAAAATCGAACATAAAACATTGGCAACATGTATTCAACTTCTCTTTCTCTTTCTGGAACAAAGACTGCTCCACAGATTCTCATAATAAGGGCATGTACAACTTTAGATATTTTCCATTGATCGATCGTCCTTGATTTCTTCCTTCCTCGACCGAAAGTTGATAAGCCCCATTACCCATCATTCTTGTAACCTCAAAGGGACTTTCCCAATTTTCTGACCATTTTCCAAGCTCTGGTTGTTTCTCTCTAAGTGGCAGAATGGCCTTCCACACAAGATCCCCAACTTTAAATTCTTTAGATCGAATCTGCTTGTTGTATGCCCTC
Organism: Codiaeum variegatum; assembly: GCA_948294925.1. Classification (NCBI taxonomy): domain Eukaryota; kingdom Viridiplantae; phylum Streptophyta; class Magnoliopsida; order Malpighiales; family Euphorbiaceae; genus Codiaeum; species Codiaeum variegatum. Next base: position 6,240 of record CAOJBK011323303.1, on the reverse strand, counting down.
TCAATCCTCTTTTTTTTTTACTTGGATCCGACTAGGGAAGCAACCTTAGTTCATCTAAACCCTCTAGTTCTCTGAACACTGCTTCCTTATACTCTGACAGAGATAACCAGTCTTGATGTGGTCTCCGAGTAGTCTGGATGGTCAATTCAGTTGGGTTCATTGCATCTAACCCATAAGTGAGCTTGAATGGATTAACCCCTATAGCCATTTTGACTATAGTTCTGATGGCCCAAAGTGCCTCTCCTAAGAGCTCGTGCCATTTACAAGGGTTGTTGTCTACAGTCTTCTAGATTATTCCCTTAATCACTTTATTAGTGACCTCTGCTTCCTCGTTGGCTTGGGCATAATATTGGGTTGAATGAAGCAACCTAATCCCATGCTCATTGCAGAATTCTTTCAAATCTTCTCCCATGAGCATGGTCCCCTGGTCCTTTGTGATTGTTTAGGATATGGAAGTGCAGAAAAGAATATTCTCTTTAATAAAATTGATCACAACCTCTTAGGTTACATTTTTCACGGGAATGGCCTCAACCCATTTGGTGAAGTAGTCCATACCCACCAAAATAAAGTAATGATTTTAAGAAGATGGTGGGTGGATCTTACCTATCACATCCATAGCCCATCCTCGGAATGGCTAAGGTTTAATGATAGAATGAAGCTCTTCCACTAGAGATAGTTGAATGGAGCTGTGTTTCTGACAAGCCTCACAACCCTTGGCATAATCTATGCAATCTTTTTCCATTCTGGGTCACCAATGACCATGCTGAAGTAATAATTATCTCCTCAATCTCCCACCTTGATGTGCCCCTACGAGGCCTTCATGGACTTCAACCATGGCTAACATTACTTCCTTAGGGCTGAAACACAACATGAGCTAGTCCATGTATCTTCTATATAAAATTCCTTCATCCTGCTAAAAATTTAGAGCTAAAAGCCTCATTTTATGATCCACCTTTATGGAAGTATCCTATAGAAATTTGATTATGGGCCTTCTCCAATCCTGAGACAAATCAATCATGAAAACCCCTGGGTGTTTCTCCACCTACTCTTGAAGTTGACCAATCCCTTTTGAACACAATATAGAAATTTGACCAGTATTCAAGTGGTATTTCCCCAAACCATTTAAGGTACCCTGACGCCCCTTGGATGAGCTTATTTGCTTCTCCATTGGAAGCCCTCATAGAATATTCGAGGGAAACACGTTCAAAGCCATCCAACAGATGCATGGATTTGTTGTAGTAAGGCTGAAGAGCAGTCGCTTCATATTTGTATTCTCCGATCAGCTAGTTGATCACAAGCAAGGAATCTACCATTATATCCACTAACCATGCACCTAGTTCATCCAACACTTCTAAACCAATGATCAAAGTTTCATATTTGGCCTGGTTATTTGTACAAGGAAAGCCTAGAACAAAGCTGAGCTTTATCGGGACTCCTTTTGGAGAAGTTAGAATGACCCCTGCCCCTGCCGATGTTGATGTTTTGGAGCCATCAAACAATAACTCCCAATGTACTGACTCAATAATACAGTTCACCTCTTCGATATCTCTACTGGGATGATGAGCCAAGAAATCAGCCAAGGCTTGGCCTTTGACTGCTCGGAGGAGGACATATTGTAGGTGAAATTCTAATAATCGAATAACCCACTTCCTGATCTAATTCCTCAACTAAGGTATTGATAAGATATACTTCATTATATTAGTACGATTGACCACCATGACAACAACTGACAACATATAATCCCTGAGCTTGATGCAAGAGAAATATAAGGCCAGATTCCAGCTTTTCAATAGGAGAGTATATTATCTCAACATCAATCAAACTTCTACTAAGGTAATAGATGGCCCTCTCGTATCTGCTTTGAACCTAAGCCAACATGCTTCCAATTATGTCATCCGATGTCGTTATGTACAGGATGAGGAGTTCTTTTGACTTAGGCAGAGTCATAACAGGTGGTTTAGTGAGATATGCTTTAATCTTGTCAAACACCACTTGAAGTTCTTCAGCCCAAAAAAATTCCTTATTCCTTCTAAGTAGTGGTCTCCAAAGCCGAAGCTTCCTAGCAGTATTGGCTATAAATCTTCTCAAAAAATTGATTTTCCCTATTAGTCTCTGTAGCTCTTTTTTATTCCTCGGGGGAGGTGATTCCATAATTGCTTTAGCTTTGTTTTTATCAATTTTCACCCCCTCTCTGATGTACCAAAAACCCCAAGAAATTGCCTAGTGATACTTTAAAGGCACATTTTAGAGGATTCATGTTTAGTTGATACTCCTCATCCTTTCAAAAGACTGCTTCAAATCTATCATATGTTGCTCCTCTTCCTGTGATCTAACCACCACATCATCAATATACACGTCCATAAATTTCCCTAAGAAATCATGAAAAATAGCATTCATTGCCTTCTAATAAATAGCCCTAGTGTTTTTCAAACCAAAAGGCATCACTATCCACTCATAGGCATCAATCGATCCAGGACATTTAAAAGCAGTCCTGCTAACGTTGTCCTCAGTGATTTTGATCTGGTTATAACTCGAATGTCCATCCATGAAACTGAGAATAGAGTTACATGTTGCCGAATCAATCATCATATCGGCAATGGGCATAGGATACTCATCCTTGGGAGTTGTTGTGTTCATGTTTCTGAAGTCAACGCATATCCTCAACTTCCCATTGTTTTTAATCATTGGGATGATGTTTAAGAGCCATTCCATATATATTACAAGCTGAATGAATCCTACTTTTAACAACCTATTAACTTCTTGTTTGATCAATTCTTCCACTTCTAGAGACATTCTTCTCATGTGTTTCTTGAATGGCTTGAAACTCGACATCCCATCATAAGTCCATACGAACCAGTCTTTTTATTCTCTCAATAGAGCCTCAAGTTTTGGTTGGAACTCAAGGGATAGCCTCACACTCATATATATTAGCCTTGGATCGGCCTTCATCCCTAGATTAATTTCTTTTTAAGGGGTCTTGAACTTCGACTGGCTGGTCCTATAGCTTACTACTAGCCAGTTTCAAACTACTAGGCTTTAAGATATTAGTGGGATCTTGGTTCTCATCTTCAAATATGCATTCAGCCGAAAATACCTACTCTGATAATTTCTAGAGCTTTTGAATTACCTTCCTCTGACCAGCAAATACATTCTTCATAATTTACTTGGAAGACGTGGATGAGGCTTAGTCCACCATCTGAACCATTTTTGGCCTAGAAAGCTACTCATCCAATATGATCTTCCTGTTCATCTTCCTCTTGGGGTTAGATAAAAGTCCATTAGCATCTGTATCATAATAAACTGCATCTGAAAAATGTACCTCCTGGCTGAACGGGTTTTGGTATGCCTGCACAATTTCAACATAATTATCTCTAAACAAGATAAGGATATGGTGCATGCTAAAGGGAATACAAAAATTTGAGTGAATCTAGTCTCTTCCAAGCAACAAGTTGTAGTTCACTTGAGCATCAACTACATAACACTCTATAGGTCAGGTTTCCTTGTCAACTTTGAGTTGTATAGTAACAAACTCTTCTGTAACGTCTCACCCCCGACAAAGTCATGCAGGGAAAGTTGGGATTTCTCTAAGTCTCCATTAGCCTACCCCAAATTCCTGAATGTTTTCAAGGGTAAGATATTAACCCTAGCCTCGTTGTTAACCATCACTCTATTTGTGGGGATCCCATTAGCTTCGGCCTTTATGTAGAGAGGCCAGATGTGATTAGCTCAACATCTCTGGGGTTCTTCAAATATGATCGACAGAGGCTGCTGTTTTCCCTTCTTGTCAATATCCGTCTCGAGGATATCTCCATCTAAGGTAGTCGCTTAGCCATGTTTAGCTTGAAAGTCATTTGGCATAAAAGTCACAATATCTGACCCCTTTTCTCCTTCTTTGATTGGGTTGATGGTCACCATATGAATCCCAAGTTTCATGATTGGCTAGGGTTGTTTGAATTCTTTCCCTCTACCAGATTTGCCACTCTTGTGATGTCGATCTTTAAGCCAAACCTCATGCTTTACCCCATTTATGTTAACAATCACAACCAGCTCCTCACTCTTATCTTCTACTGGTACGCTTCCTTCGGTATTAAGATCGACGTGGTACTCTTGTGATTTGTGAGGTTTGATCCTGGACTGACTTTTCTGGCCCTTAGACAGCCAATATTTGGTGTGTTATACTTTGAGGTTCCAATGGTCACGATTTTGTCTTTCATCAGCCTCTCTTAAAGAGCCTATTGCCCCTCACCACCAATTTTATATCCACTTGTTCAATGGGCAGCTTGTTCTTCTCCTTCATTTTTTCCCATCGCTCGGCTTCCATCCTTCCTTGCTCTTCTTAATACCTGTCTTCCTGCTCTTGTTCTTTCATCCTGCACTCCCACAATTCTTCCCTCTTCTTAGGATCTGTTTTTGTTACTTGTTGGAGTCTCTTCATCTGTTGCTTCCTTTAGAGTCTCCTTTTCTAGGTTTGAGTTAAAATTGACCTTTCAATCCTACCATGACCGATCTGTGTGGAGGAATAAAGGATATGGCGGCTTGGCCAATGTTGCTCCCACTTTTCAACCCTCTTTGGCATTAGGTTAAACGTTCGAGGCATTCCATCCCCAACTTTTTCCTTCCCCTTTTCGTCTTCATAAATAGGCTTTGATTGTACCACAGTCACTTAACTTCGCTCTTCTTTACTGGGGAACTATATCCGTTGGTGAATTGGTTTCTCGGGGTAGCCTAGTCGTTGGTGAACAGATCATATTTCGTCCCCTTGAGTCATGAGTTGTCTTTTCTCTGGAATACGAGGTGTGGATGAAGCCTTTGTTTTGGGAACAACTTCCAATTCCATCCAACAATGTTGACACATGAGGCACACTTCACAATTTGTACCTCTGTCCTTCTGAATCCCTCCCTGAGGTGTAGAGTCAAGATCAAGCTTTTACCATGGCCAATTTGCGTGGTTACTCGGCCTTCCTGGTCCTAGAGGGGTAATTGTGACCATTCCCACTTTGGAGCCTTTGGGGAAAAGTGTTGTCTCAATTACAGTCTTATCCTTTCCCAAGAATAACAATCTCCCAGCATCTATTGCTTTATGAACTATGTCAAGAAAGGTGATGCATTTATTAGTGTAATGCCTATCAACATTATGCCACTTGTAGTATACCTTAAGCCTCTCTTCAGGTGGGGGAATTACATGCCCTGTACTAAGCTCAATATGGCCATCCTTCAATAAGAGTTGGAAAATCTCTTCAGCCTTGGATATATCGAAGCTATATTCTTGGGCCAGTTTGTTGGTTTCTAATCTTTTCTTGCCTTGGGGCCTAAGTGCATTACAGGAATATAGGTTTCTTGCCTTTAGCTCGGTCACACATATAGTTTCCTCATGCAACTCTGAATCCATATTCGGGGCCGAATATACCACATGTTCCTTATGATAAGACCAAGTTGGCTTCTTCTACTCTTTCTCCTTAAGAAACCTCTCGTAACTAGTTAACCATTCTAAAAGATCATTAAAATCATAAAATTTTTTCCCTTGGAACTTCTCTGTTATAGCCATGTTCATTCCTTCGAAAGCTAATTCCACCTGCTCTACCTCAGGGACCCTTGTGGGATACTGGATCTTTAGTTTTCTAAACCTAGCCACATACTTATCAGCAGCCTCTCCTAGGAGTTGAGTGATTTTAGCCAGATTAGCCAAAGTGGTGCTTGGTTCTGAGCTATAGAACTCATCAGTGAATGTTCGAACCATTTCTTCCTAAGAGCGAATGTTATTTGGACGGAGCCGACTATATCACTAGAATACTGGCCCTGTAAGAGAATTGGAAAACAACCTCAACTTGAGTAAAGAATTGTATGATGCCTCACGACATTGAGCAGTGAATATGGTCAAATGCTCTCTAGTGCCAATAGTTCTGTCCCCAAAGAACAAGGTAAACTCTGGGGACTTATATCCCCTTGGCACTACAAAAAAAAAGACAGTTACAGACGCCGAAATGGCATCAATAACAGTAATTTACCGACGCAAAAATTGCATCGGTATTTCCCCCGACAGGAAAAAAAAATACTGACCTGAAAATGTTGGCGTCAGTAATTACTGATGCAATTTTTGCTTCAGTAATTAACTGTTTGGCGTCAGTAATATAGTAATTAATTACTGACCCTTTACTGACGAAAAAATTGCGTCAGTAATTTACTGACCCAATTTTAGCGTCAGTAATATTTTCATAAATAACGACACATTAGCGACGAAAA
>CAOJBK011322846.1:0-10663 GCA_948294925.1 Codiaeum variegatum | reverse complement strand
TCAAGTGTTGCTTCAATCTTCTGTTCTGTTCTTCAAGCTTCTGTGCTACTGCTGTGCTTCAAGTTTAATCTTGCTTGTGCTGCAAGCTCCAGTTGCTGCTCTTCTGCTTCAGTTGCTTCTGCTCTTCTGCTTCAGTTGCTTATGTTTCAAGCTTCAGCTGCTGTGCTTTACACTTACTATCTCAACAGACTGTCAACTTACTAACTAGAAAGGTTGGTGCTGAAAAGTAACTGATGTCGTCTGAATGTAGGCCGATGACCGTCAGCAATGCTATTGCCACTTAAACTAAGCCTCTAGTATTATTTACTCATATTTACTTGATATAGAATTAGCTTTGTATATTGGTAATTAATTTACATAGGGTAATTCAAGCAAGTTAATATAGCCAACTTAATGTGTCACCATAGCTTAAAAACTAATTTCACTATCATTAATTTGTAATACATTAATACCATTTATTAGCTTTAATACTCGTCAACTTTTTTCTTTATTCCAATTCAAGTTTATTATCCAGCCGAAAGTTCACACTCTTTGAGGGAGGAAAAAAAAACAAGAAAATAAGAGATAGCATATTTTGTTATTCTTCACAAGTATTTCATGGAATGACATTAGCAATTGCAGAGTAAACCTTTGGCCATGTAAACTTAACTGGTATCATTAGTCAAATGTCATAAAGAGACAGTAGCCAAGAACTCTTGATCAGATTCAAGAGCTGTCATTGAATCTGGAGGAAGACACACCTCCAAATCAATACTACCCCCACCTTCACGTCCTGGGTAAGCCGACACTTTCCCACTGAATTTATGCGCATACCCACTTCGAAGTGCTAAACCTTTTCCCAATCCAAATTCACACCCATACTTATTAAATCTCGGAGAACTCCCCATCATCACACTATAAGGATCAAAACTCTGCTCAACGTGATAAAGAGCCGGCGATTTCATCCACGTGTCGACCCGTTTTTTAATCTTCTCACCCGTTTGATTAACCACAGCTTGATGCAATTTCCACGCTGCACATTTCCCAAATTTTTCTCTAGCAACTCCCCAGCTGTGGTAGATGCTGCAAGCTCATCAATACAATTGCCGAAGTAATTTGGGGATAAATTAGGATTTAATCTCTCTCTGTTAGCCAATCTGCAATTTGTAATTTGATCATAAGGCAACTTCCTTGTCCGGGTTATGCATCTCCACATCAAACCTGATAATGATTGAAAAGATGAGATTTTGTGAGTGTTAGACTCAGAATTTGCTTTTGATTTCAAATTCGCAATTGATTCTGCCGTGAAATGAAAAATCCTTTCTTTGAGTACCGGAGCTTCAAATCTAGGTAAGAACTGGTCAGGATGAGTAAAAGGGAGACTAATTTTTGGGCCAAAACCATCAGGAAACCATCTATTCAAAACTGGTGGGCGTGAAATTTTGAAAAATTTGTTACCGTTACTCTGTGCTTGAAAAATTTCAGACCAAGTGTTGAAAAAATGCCAAAAAGAAGTTCCATCACCAATAGCATGATTAAAAGAACACCCAATAAAAACCCCATCAATTAATTATGTTGCTTGAATAGTTAACCGAGACAAAAAAATCACCATTGATATGATCATGCATCATTGTGGTTCGACATCAACTAGATTTTCGAAATTAGTCATGTATCAGTGTAGTTCGACACTAACTAAAGGTTCGGTATTAGTCCAAGACTTGCAAGTGTGCTGGACACTCTCCGAACCCTACAAACCTTCAGACATATGGCCATGTTAGCCTTCGGACGTCTGGCAGACTGACTGACTACATCAGTCAGCAGCCCTCCGGTCATGTCATAGTCCCATCAAAGTACATACAAACTACCCAAAGCAAACATATGTCCTACCTATAGAGGCTCAAATGAACACGTGTCCTAACAATAGAGACTCAACCTTATAAATACCCCTCAAAGTGCCCCATTTAGGTACGGCTTAACACGCACACAAAAAGCCACACAATCCATTTCTAAGAGCTTTCACTCAACTCTTCTACAGTAACTGACTTGACCGTCGGAGGGTTTATGCTGGACACCCGTCCGACCACCCCTGACTGTTCCACTGTCTTTGCATGTAGACTCAATCCAACTAGAGAAATTCCATTCAGACTCTGTAGAAGCACACCGCGCATCATTTGGCGTTGTCTGTGAGAAACGCTGAGTTTCCTCACCATCATCTTTCAAAACCTGTAATAACAGCTCTCAAAATGGAATTTACCCAAGATGAAATCCACAATGTGAAGGACAGTCCTCCACCTGCCAATGCAACGTAAGCAACAAACACTCCTATGAATACCCAAGTCCCAGCAGTGGCCTAGACCAACTTAGTTGCCTCCCTACAAACTCTCTAAGGCCTTATAGGGTAGCCTCAAGTGCCTATCTCCTCAACTCCGGCCCCACAACCTACACTACCCCTTACAACTCCAGATCTAGTGGCTAAAATGCAAAGCCTAGTCACTAACTTTGTCCCATTACTCCTACAACTCCAACCAACTCCAACACCTAACCCACCATCCCAGGTTGGCAACGACCCTACTGCAGTGAGAAGAAGGTTGAATTTCAACACTCCCATCAGTGTAGAAGCAGGGTGAGTGCCACCAACCATACCCATAGAAGGAAGAGGTGGGGTTAGATCGATGCTAGAAGTGCCAGCCAGAGAGGAAAGAGTGGGAGATGGAAACAAAAGGCTCAGAGAGGATGATAAAGAAGGAGCAAGAGATAGGTTTACAGCTAGTAAAGCCAGACGTAGTAGGGGAGAAGATGATGGAAGGAGTTGATCCCACAGGGGCTCAGAGGGTAGGCGAAGGCATTCTCACAGATATGAAATCCAAAAGGTGGCAGATGATCAAGAGGCCTCAAGCTACCATGGTTCGAGAGCCATGTTGAGAGAAGAGGTAAGGAGATACGTGGAAGAGATGGCAGGAGCCAAGCCTGACCATAGGAGAAACTTTACTCTCAACCTAAGATCTCCATTTCATAGAAGGATCGATGAGTTTCAGATGCCTGAAAATTTCAAACAGCCATAGATGACGAAGTTTGACGACAGCCAAGATCCAAAGGCACATGTCGTGGAGTACAAACACCTGGTGGAGCTACAAACCACCAAAGAAGAGGCATTGTGCCAAACCTTTCGTCTAACCTACAAACTGAGCCTGCCAGAAGGAAGAGTCTAGTAAACCTGTTTATAAAGAGATTCTCCACCAGTATCCCGATACCTATACCGACCCAAGCCCTGGAGCAGGGTTCGGATGAGTCACTAAGGGACTTCATAGCCCAGTTCAATAGAGAGACTTTGAAAGTCACAGACATAGACGAGCCTTGTGCAATAGAAGCCCTGCAAAAGCACACAACTAACTAGGACTATTTCAAAGCTCTAGTCTAAAGCTCCCCAAAGACACTGAACGAGACCATGACTATAGCAGAGGAATATATCAACTAAGACAATGCTTTTAGAGAAAGTAGGTTCTACAGGAAGAGGAAGCCAGAAGAGGGAGGTTCATCCTAGAAGAAAGGGAAAAAGGAAGGCACAACATCGAGAACAGGGGGATCATTGAGTAGGCAGAATCCCCAACCAAGGCAAATCAAACCACTAAGGAGGGAGAGATTCGACCCCTCCAAATTCACACCTTTAAATGCCAAGCCAGAGGTGGTTTTCATAGCCTTCTAATACAAAGAGATCTGGAGGAGGCTGAGGCCGATCATGAGGGATCCAGAGAAGAGGGAGAGATCTCAGTGGTGAAAATTCAATAACACCCATGGGCACACTACCGACAACTACTGTTCACTCCTGGAAGAGATAGAGAGGATGATCCAACAAGGGTACCTCAAAAACTACATAAAAAAGCTTACCAAGCTGGACCAACGAACCCAACGTAGGTCGCACCTATAGAAGATGGAGTAGCAGGAGATATCATTTGCCTTACAGGAGGGCTAGAAGAGATCCCTCTCAGCAAGATAAGAAGAAGGGGATAGCACAAACCCATAAGCCATCAGAGTTTGTCTTCCACAATGGTACGAGGCAGTTACCAGCGGGTTCGGCTAGCGGAGCCACCAGGAAGGTAGAAGCCATGGTAATCACACCAATAGTGCAAACTTCAGGGTTCAGAGGATTTTTTTATGGATACAGGCAGTTCAGTGAACCTCCTATCGTTGGAGGCAATCACCCAAATGGGCATTGAAGACTCGAAGATACAGCCACTGGAAGTGCCAGTCCGAACCTTAGATAAAGCAATCATTCTAGCAATGGGCACTATCGAGCTACCAGTGATGGTGGGAAAAGCCCCGAAGGCTGTAGTAGTCATGGTAATCTTCGTGGTTACAAAGCTGTCTATGTCCTACAAAGTGCTATTAGGGAGGCCATTGCTCTGGGATTTAGATGCCTTAGTAAGTATCCGAAGGTGTAAGCTAACCGTTCCTCTCCCAAATGGTTTAGATTTACACGTCAATGGTGACGTAGTCCCAGAGCGACAATGCAAATTGTGAGGAAGAGAAAGTTGGTATCACTGGAGCTGGAAGAGGTGAACCTACTAGAGGCAGCTCCAAATGCCCAAGCAGAAACCAAAGGCAAATCTACACAAGAGCTCAAACCATTCGAAGTGGCAGGTGATGGTCAAACCTTACTGATCAATTTCACCTTGAGCTTGGAGGAGAAGAGCAAAAGGTAAGAATTCTTGGCAGGAAATTTCCGCATGGGTCTCCTCGGATATGCTAGGGATAAGCCCAGGTGTGATCACACATAGACTCCACGTGGACTCCATATGCAAGCCTGTCAAGCAGAAGAAGAGGTGCTTTGAGGCTCAAAGCTAGGCGGTCATTGATGAAGAGATAGAGAAGCTGACTAGAGCAAGGTTCATAAGGGAGGTGCAATTCCCAGATTGACTAGCTAATGTGGTACTACTCAAGAAAGCTAATGGCAACTATCGAATGTGCATGGATTTCACTGATCTGAACAAGGCATGCTCTAAAGAATCATATCCACTACCCATGATAGATAAGCTAATAGATTCAACAGCTAAGTACAAATATGTTTCACTACTTGATGCCAAGCTAGGCTACTATCAGATCGGGATAGATGAAGAAGATGAGGAGAAAACTTCATTCATTATGAAAAAGGAAACTTATTGTTATGTTATGTGTCCATGCCCTTTGGACTCAAGAATGCCGGTGATACTTATTAAAGGCTCGTTAACTAGATGTTCAAAGACCAGTTGGGAAGGAGCCTCGAAGCCTATGTAGATGACATGGTGGTCAAGAGCACGAGCTTCCAACAACACATCCAAAACCTGAAGGAAGTGTTCAAAGTGATGAAAACCTAAGGAATGAAGCTGAGTCCAAATAAGTGTGCCTTCTTTATTAAGGGAGGTAAGTTCCTAAGGTATCAGGTCAGTAAAAATGGGATAGAGCCAAACCCGGACAAGGTTTGAGCCATACTGGAGATGAACTCCCTAAGAAATGTGAAGGAAGTCCAGAAGATGTCAGGTAGATTGGTGGCCTTGAACAGATTCATGTCCAAGTTTTGAGAAAAATATCTCCCATTTTTCAAGAAGCTAAGAAAGAGTGTTGCCTTCGAATGGACAGAAGAGTGCCAATAAGCAATGGACGATTTGAAGAACTTTTAGCCTCGTAATAGGTTTTGAGAAAACCCCTCAGAGGTGAAGAGCTCATGTTGTACATTTCAGCTTCACCGTACACTGTCAGTTTATTACTAGTGAGAGAAGAAAGAGGTCTCCAAAAATAGTGTACTACTTTAGCAAGGTACTACAAGGAGCAGAACTGAACTATATCCCCCTAGAGAAAATGGTATATGCCCTAGTGCTCTCTTGTAGAAAGTTCAAAGTCTAACTAGAAGAGCACCAAGGAGTGGTAGTCATAGATAAACCCTTACAAAAGCTTCTGTACAAGCCAGAACTTTCATGAAGACTGCGATGTTGGGTAGTAGAGTTGGAAGGATATGGCCTAGAGTACAAGCCCCAGACAGCCATCAAATCCCAATCCCTAGCAGATTTCATTTAAGAAAGCTTGTTTCTATAAGAGGTGATGCTAGAAAATGGAACAGAAGGGAAACCCGAGGGTCGAACCTTGAAGGTCAGATAGGAGTTGTTCGTCGATGGGATAGTGGCAAAGGAGCAAATGCAGTTGGAGTGGTGTTGAAGAACGAAGATGGAGTACTGATTGAGTTTTTTCTAAAGCTGGACTTTGCCACAACAAATAACACAGCTAAATATAAAGCCCTCATTCAAGACCTTATGGTGGTTGAACATCTACATGTTGAAGCGTTGCCCATCTGCAGTGACTCACAACTGGTACTAGGACACATTGAAGGACTATATAAAGCCAGGCATCTAGACATGGTCAAGTACCTGGAGAAGACAGACTTATAGCTGAAGAAGATGAAAGAGGAGAGGATTGAAGTAGAATTCAAAAAGATTCCAAGGGGGGCCAACAACAGAGCAGATAGTCTAAGAAAACTTGCACCAGCCTAACTAGCTGATATACCAAACAAAGTGTTCTTGGGGGTCCTTACCTAGACTGCCACAGAGGAACCCAAACCTGTCATGGCAACATAGTTAAAATCCTACTGGATGGACCCACTGAGAGAATACCTAGAGGAAGGAAAGCTCCCAAAGGATTCGATGATGGCAAAGAAGAACAAATGGAGGAGCTCTCACTTCTCCATCCATGATGGGGTCCTCTACAAAAGGGCCTTCTCTCTACCATGGCTCAGATGCTTGACTCCTACAAAAGCTGATTATATGCTGAGGGAGATGCACGAAGGTGCCTATGGAATGCACGTGGGAGGAAAAACCTTAGCAGACAAGGCCATTAGATAGGGATACTATTAGCCTACCATGAAGGAAGATGCTATGAGGCTAATAAGGAGATGTCAGGTATGTCAGAGGTTCACGAACCTGAACAAGGCCCCAGCAGCTGAACAGATACCCATCTATGGTCCATGGCCCTTTGCCAAATGGGGAATGGTCATAGTGGAGACATTTCTAATGACTACGGGATAGAGAAAGTTCCTCCTAGTGGAAGTAGAGTACTTCACCAAATGAGCAAAAGCAGAAGCCCTAGAAAAGATCATGGTAGAAAATGTGGTGAAATTCATATGGAGGAACATTGTATGCAAGTTCGTAGTGCCTCACCAGATAGTCATCAATAATGGAAAGCAGATTGACAATGCCAAGATGAGAGGCTTATGCGAAGGACTCAATATAAGGCAACACTTTTCCTTGATTTCCCACCCTCAGTCAAATGGGAAAACCGAGGTCACCAACAGAATCATTATCCAAGGGATAAAATGAAGGCTAGAAGGATGTGGAAGGAACTGGGGAGATGAGCTGCACCATGTGTTATGGGCCTACAGGACAACCCCAGAGAATCAATAGGCGATATGCCCTTTGCCCTCACATTCAAGACTGAAGCGGTCCTTCCAATAGACATTGGGAAACCTAGTGGGAGAGTACTCTACTATGGTGAAGAAGAGAATGAGAAAGGTAGGAGGATTAACCTCGACCAACTGGATGAGCTAAGGGAGCAAGTCATGATGAGAACTGTAACCTATAAGAATAGAGTGGCAAACTACTTCAACCGAAGGGTCCGAAGCAGAATATTTAGGACAGGTGACTTAAAAGAGAGAAGGCATAGGAAAGCTTGCACCAAACTGGGAAGGCCAATTCAAAGTTGAGCAAGCCATTAGTCCAGCAACATACAAGCTGCGAACTCTAGAAGACAAGGATGTGCCTCACACATGGAATGTACAATATCTAAAATTGTACTACTCTTTATTGAAAATAAAAAAATCACTTCTTCCATTGTCAATACCTCAAAGCTCGAAGCAACAAAGCCTAGCTTGACTGGCGAAAGACCCTCCAAGGAGGGCACTGAGCCTAGCTTGACTAGCGAAAGACCCTCAAAGGGGGGAACTAAGCTCAGCTTGACTGGCAAAAGACCCTCTAGAGGGGACACTAAGACCTCTAAAGATGAGGCACTAAGCCCAGCTTGACTGATGAAAGACCCTCCAAGGGGGAATTAAGACCTCTAGAGATGAGGCACTGAGCCTAGCTTGACTGGCGAAAGACCCTTCAGGGGGAGGGGGGGAGCACTAAAACCTCTAGAGATGAGGCACCAAGCCCAGCTTAACTGGCGAAAGACCCTCTAAGGGGGGCATCAAGACTTCAAAGTGCTAAGGGAAACACCTAGACTTCAAGGAGCCAAGGGCGACATCTAACTCTAAGGAGCCAAGGGCGATACTGGGACTTCTAGGAGCCAAGGGTGACAGCAAGACTTCTAGGAGCCGAGGATGACATTGAGACTTCAAGAAGCTAAGGGCAACACTGAGAGTTTAAGGAGCCAAGGATGACCCTCCAAGGGGAGGGGCACTAAGTCTAGCTTGACTGAAGAAAGACCCTCTAAGTGGGGCACCAAGCCCAGCTATACTGGTTTGACTGACAAAAGACCCTCCAAGGGGGGCACCAAGTCTAGCTTAACTAGTGAAAGACTCTCTAAGGGGGGCATCAAGCCCAGCTTGACTGGCGAAAGACCCTCAAAGAGGGGCACCAAGCCAACTTGACTGGCAAAAAGCACTATAAAGGAAGTACCAAGACCTAGACAAGTCAAGATGCTAAACATAAATCAAAGGGCAAGGGACCTTCTAGGTAAGGTTTTGTGACCTAAACAAACTAAGGCTGAAGCTATCAAACAAAAATAAGGAACACCGCGAAAAGTATAACACTACGTGAAGCCTAAGGCATGTTCCAACTAAAGGCAAACAAAGGTAAAATCTCACATAGCAGAAATGAAAAAAAAATGAATTTCATTAAATCAAATAATTGTTCAAGTTACAAATACATGTACAAATAATAAAACAACTGATAATACAAAGCCCTAAGAAGGAGGAATCCATGAAGAGCTAGCTTCTTGGTTTGAAGCCTAGATCAGGGTGCTGATGGGCATTTGATCCGAACTTGAATGGCTGGAGGAGGATTCTTGGAGAGGGTTCCTTGACTTGTCGTAGGTAGATTGTATCTGATCCAAAAAGGTAAGGTCAGAAGCATCCATGTCATTAAGATATTCGTGAAGCTGGATGTCCGGTACAACTCCTCCGAAACTAAGGAATTGAAGCAAGCCTTTGCCTCTGGGAACTTCTCGAAAATGGATGTCGAGGCTCGGTTATACCACTCTATGCCCTTCTGGACCACCTCAACACTATGTCATCCCTTGAAGAAATGAGAGTCATCAAACTTTCGAACCTCCTCTCTGAGAAGTTATGGTAGCTTATCCACTAAGGCCTCTAACTTCTTGACATAGATGTCAATCGCTTCACTCAAATTAGGAGCCTTGCTAGCCACCTTCTGAAAGCGCTCCTCGACCTTAGCATTTTCAATCTCTAAACCTTTGGTTTTCTTCCTCAAGAATTCATTGACAGATTCCATGTCTTGGTACTTCTTCTGGAGGGACTCTAGTTCAACAGCATGAGCCTCTAAAGCCTTGTTCTCAGTAGACAAGGCCTCATCTTTTTCCTCAACAGCCTTCTGAAGCATGGACACCTGCTTCTCCAGCGATTCATTCAAGGCCTGGCTAGCTCCCAGTTCACTCAACAGCTCATCAAAGTGAGCAGTAACCTCCTACAGATAAGAAGAATAGGGTAAGAAAAATTATCAAAGCAGTTGAAAAAAATAACCTTTAAGGCATGCGAAGCCTAATCTCGAGAGATGTCGAAGCTTGGGGGACCTGAAGAACCATCCCCTATAGACTGAGTTGGGGCACCTTAAGGCAGCTCGGCAGATAGATTCCCTTCGTAGGCAGAAGGGATTGGGAGAGTCTCACCACAAACATCTATGTACACCCTCCTATCCATGTCAGGAACTTCAACCGGCCTCTTAGCTTTGGTAGCCCTTTCATCTTCAGAAACTATAGGCGAAGTCAGTAGAACACCTTCCCCTTCATCCAAACCTCCAAGGTCAGATGCAGCTTCAATGACTACGAGTGCCATGGACTGATCTACCTCGCGAACGTCAGTGGCCCGCTGAATAGCACTAGGAGGCTGTGAAAGTCTGAGAAGCGACTCTAGAGCCCCTTCAGTCTCCATCACCTCCCTCAATAGGACAGAGTCAGCCCCAAGCAAAATGAAAGTGGATTGGGCACTTGTTTTAGCTCCCCCAGCTGGCTCACTCCTTTCACCAGCTGGCTTGTCCCCTACAAATAAAGCCACAACATCAAAGCAAATAAGAACAAAAGTAGAAGATGCAAAGGATGAAAAAATAGAAACTCCTTTCATACCTTGAGGGACTGAAAATATCTCAAGAGGAGACTGGGATGTAGGTAGGGGTGGGCATCGGTTCGGTTCGATTTTTTCGTTTCGGTTTTTTGAAAAACCGAAATACCAAATTATCATTTTAATGAAACCGAATCAATCCAATTTATGTATAAAACCGAAATTTTTTTAACCAATTTTTTTTTTTGGTTTTCGGTTTTTTCGGTTCGGTTCATTCGGTTTAAGCCCATTGGGCTTTTAAAAAAATTAATGATCCAAAACTTAAAAAAAAACAAATAAAATAAAATATTCATTCATAAACATATTCATTCAAAATCTTTCATTCAATTCAATACTTACATTTTTTTTTCATTACAACTTAAAAAATAATAA
>CAOJBK011322687.1:0-17453 GCA_948294925.1 Codiaeum variegatum | reverse complement strand
AATAGATTCTCTTACATAGTACTTATAGAACATATATACGTTAAACACTAAAATAAAAGCGATCATTTAAACGAAAATATATATATTAAATGCCAATAATAGATTAAGATTATAAATATATATATAAAATACAAGTTATAGGATATGTAACCCTAACATATTATACTTTTGGATCTTTTGTTAACACTTAGGTTATATAAATTTTGCAGGTTAGGTAGCACGTTTGTTGAATTAGCTAACTCATATTATGGAGATGAAGGAAGAATGATTAAAATCGGGTTGAGAGAATGAGCTTAATGTTCGGTAAGTAAGAATGTTTAATAGTTTTTTTTTCACTTGATAGAATATAATTTACTACCATCGCATGATTTATTGCGTTGTGTTTATGAAACCAAAAATTGTTACATTCAGATTTTAGTTTTCTTTTCAGAATGAAATTCTTCCAATTTGGTAATGAACTTGGAATGTGTATTGTTGCCTTTTTATTCTTTTGTATTGTTCAAGAACTCAAATAATTTCAAACATTGTGCAAATTTGAATTTGTTCAAAATTTGAATTTTAGTTGTGTTTTTAGAATAAAATTCTTCCAATTTGGTAATGAACTTGGAATGTGTATTGCTGTTTTTTTTTCTTTTGTATTGTTAAAGAACTCAAATAATTTCAAGCATTGTGCAAATTTGAATTTTTTCAAAGTTGTCACTGCTTGTGTGATGAATTGTTAAGTTACAGTACATGCAAAAATATAGAGAGATTGAGTTGAAGCTTTGACTTTTTATGAGGATGCATATATATCGTATATTATAGGTGTTTCCAATTCATATTAATCATATATTTTTTCCTGGTTCTTTTATATTCACTTAGGTCAATGTTATAAAATGTATCATTCTCTCAATTGCATTGACTTGAGTTTTTATACATATGTTGCAAGTGATTCATAAATGGTTTATATAAAAACTGTTGTAGAGCAACTTTACTTCTAAAATTCGACATTTCCATTTTCTTCCTAATGTCTTTGAAGCTAACAAAAATATATGTGGTTCTCTTAAATCATCAGTATGGTGCATTATCTCAGGGGATGAACAGAGTAACCATGCTCAATAAGCCTCGTGATCAATCATGATTCAGAAAATATTTAGGTTACACAATGAATGAATTTGTTTAGACATTATTGATTTTGTTATGTTCAGTTGTAGTTAAAGAATTATATTTCATTAAAGCAAAAAAAAAAGTTTTGCTAGATAAGGTTAAGAATTCTTGGTAATGGCTTCTATTGAGCTTTCACTTAGTGTAGAATGCATTATAAAATATAGGCAATAAAAGAAAGGTGGTGTTAGAGTTAGCTAGTGGTAATTGTGGGATAACACTTTGTTTTAGATTAGAGTTTCAAGTGCTTTTATGTATATTATTTTATAAATGTTTATGTCCGTTAATTGCAGAATTTCGTTTCGAATTCATTCTTTTTCACTGTGACAAGCAGTATTTATGCTAATTTACTGACTCCAATCCCCTTTCTTCTTTTGGTTGGCAACCAAAAGAAGTATATATATATATATATATATATTTCAAGCTTTAGTAGATGCCTTATCTTGGATTTTTTTTCTCTGTTCAAAATTCTTAAGGCAATAATGAAAGGAAAAAAGAAAGAAAATAATAAAAAGGTATCGGTTTTGGCTTTACCTATAATTGCTCACTCAATTTACCAAGTAGAATATAGGCCATTAAACACTATAGCAATGTATTTAAAAAAATATATGTTATTTTTAATGTTCAAAATTTATATGTCTCAAGTCTTTTATCTTTTTGTAATTTCTATCTTATATTGTATGAATCATAGTAAATTTCTAGGTATTATAATGTTTTTCTTCAAAATAAGTAGTAGGGACTATCAAACCAGAGATGATTATCGATAATTTCCATATCTTCTTATTTTTTTTACTTTATTTTTATATTTTTAGAGTTCGATATATGCCTCAACTGGCAACGGGTCTCTAAATCTGCAATTGGATTTGCGATATTATATCTACTTTTTCCCCCTTTTTGCCTGAATTTCTAATTTTGGTTCTAATGGTTTTAGGATTCAATCTATTGTTTATCATGCTCAGTGTATGTTTATATTAGTTTGTTTTGCTTGGATGCTGAGTGAAGGGTGTTGGTATTAACATGAACTTCTTTCTGCAAATTAAAATTTCCCACTGACTGGTTGGAATGTAAATTACATTTTTTCTAATTTTACGTCATCAGGATTTGTTCCTTACAATTATGTGAACATTTGATGCCCAGTCCTTGAAAAGCATGGAAGGAGGTATGTTTCTTTAGTATTATTTTTTTTTTAATTTTTATTTAATGATTCTTTTAATGCATAATTAATTTGCTTATGGTTGTGAATCTAATTGAACATTGGTTGTGAATAAGAAAATTGACTGGAATTGAAGTTGTAGGGTTCTAATTGTAGTTTATTTGTTGTTGAGCCCTAACAGTTCTGTTTTACGAAATTCAAAATAAGATACAAGACCTCAACTTGTTCTTGATAAGGGATTGTCTAGAGAAATGAAGCAAGTTGCTAGTGCGGCAAAAGAAGCTTCCAAGAATGAGATAAAAACACAATTCTCTCTTGGTAGGTAATGCTCATGAAAAAGGCATGTCATGTTTTTGGCAATAGCATTGCTTTTCATTTGAAGCCTCCCATGTCACATTCGTTTTCTTATGCAAGCACTGATGAGATGGCTATCGAAAATGGAGTAAAAGAGAGCAAAGTGACAAGCTTAAAGAAACAAGCAGATGTTAAGAATTAAAGAGACAATATGAAAATAGAATAGTATTGAATAGCAAAGAAATGGAAAAACCCAATTTGCAAGGCTCGCCTTCAAAATAGGCACTTACAAGGGTTTAAGGTAGAGGAAAGGTCGAGGAATTTGTGAAAAATTTAAGCCATGTAGCTTCTAATGAACCCAAATTCAATGAGGATTCTCAAGTCCAGTGCTCAAGAGGGAAGGAGAGAGGCAGATTCAAGACATAGGATAATGAATATTGCCAAAAGGCAATGTAAATGAATAGGTGAGTATATGACGAATGATTGCTTAGAGCCATTTATTTTAATGGATCCTGCATTAACAACTGATGCAATTTTGTAACTTTAGATGTGCTAAAAATACTGGTAGGTTACATCTGATGTGAATGTTATAAATTTCAGGTAGATGATTTTCTTAAGTAGTCTGATAAAACAAAATTTCTAGACTAGGACTAACAATATGTCTGCAAATATTTCTTCTGGACTCGAGGATAGGTAAGCTTCAACTGCATGTATTTTCATTTACTTTCAGGTTTTGCTAAAATATACATTTTTTTGCCATTTGTGGAAAAAGTGGTGAATAAGATTCCACATATATTGTTGCATGTCTTTTTCACACAGTAATTATAGTTGTTAAAAAGATAGGTCATGTAATACATTAAAGTGTTATTTTCAGTTGTTCCTGATGCCTCAAATGCGACAATTGCATATCAAAATGCTTCTTTCCAAGGGAATATCCTAGTATGTAATTGATGAGATTAGTTTGACATTTTTGCTGTCAAAATGTTTAGTATTTTTGTATAAATGACAATAAACTCTAGGCTGATATTTTACCTAAAAAAATTAGAATTATCTAGAAAAGTTATAAAGAAATGGCTCACCATGATGTTAGTTGCTATTAGGTAATATTTTGTAATGTTAAAGATACTTTAACTGATATATAAAGCAATGGAAATGAAGTGTAGTGCGTGTATTTTGCTAAAAATTATATTCAGTTCCACTCTTGTCTGTTAAAAAAACTAATAGTAATCAAGTTTATTTTCACTTTTCTTCACTTCCTATTAGATTTTTTCCAAAATAAAACTTTAAAATTCAGTTGATAAAAATTAAATAAAGCATGTGATCATGTGTAAGCATGTTGTAAATAAATAGTTTGAACAATTAAAGCATAGTCTTATGTCTGAAATGCAAAGCTGCAAGTATGTTGTTTAACATTTTAATTAGGTATTATCTAATTGTATCTTCATTTTGGCCTACGAACATATTAAACAACTACCATAGGATGGTGATGGATAGGAACAAGTCGGTGAACCAAGAATAACTATGTCTCGTTTGAGACTAATTTATGATTTTTTTTCTTACTTCCTATTATAAAAACTATAAATGATATAAACATTTGCATATGAAGTTTTTTTTTTAGTGTGTGTGTGTGTACTTTTTAAGTTAACTTCTCTACCATTTGCTCTCCTTGGAGGCTGAATTTTTAAGATTGGTAATGAGTTCCCATTTGACATGGATAATTGATTAAACTATTTTAAAAATTCTATAAATAATTTGGCATCGATAATTTATAATTTAAGTTCCTCATTTGAGCTTTAGGAAACCATTCACCTGTAAGATGATATGTTTAAATTGTGCAATGAGAAAAGGTTGTTCTTTATTTTATCGAATTCTTGGAAGAGATTTGAGTTTTTCATTTGTTGAATTGTGAACTTGAGTGGAAAATTTTGTGCTACATTAAATAGTTTTAGTTTTATATTGAAACTAGAATCAAAATGGGCCATTGGCATAAATAATAAAGAATGAAGTTGCCAAGGATGTGCAGTGAAATATATTTACATAATGCAGTGGTCCTTAGTTTGATCGGTGTTGTTGATAATGTTATTCCAGTGTAATGCTCTTCTCTTAATATTTTTCTCTTTACTGTAAAAATGGTGTTTTCATCTCTTTACCCATATGCTTACTATTTGCCTTATTGATTTCATGGGTATTTTCATAAATTTTTATATTAAAATTCGTTGAAAGCAATAGGTGCCTTTTTTTCCAAGCTCGCAACCTAAGAATTTAATAGGGAAGCAAAAAGTCAAATATTGAATTTTAACATGTCCAGTTTGTGATATAAAAAAGAGTTGTATATGCTAATTAAGTGGATAAACAAACTTGATAATTTGCCCTTTAACATTATTTGTAAAACTCAAATATAAATTAAATTTAAGGTTTGTAATAAGTTTAGTTGAAAGGCTTTTTAAGGTTTAATTACTTTTTTTTTTAATTTTGTAGAATAGGAAGGTCCTTTTTGTATAGCAAAGATCCAATTATATACAATTAACTATAATTTTTAGTTATTATCAAGTGGCTCACGATGAATTAAATTTTAGGGAGAAGAAAGAGAAGAAAAGAAAAGTAATTGTAGTTAAGAATATTAGATATGAAAACAATGTTAAAAAATATAACAAGAGAAGAAAATATATGGTATTTTTTTCAAAAATACTATTTTATACTTCAAATTCTTTAAACAAAAAATCCTAATTTATTATAACGAATTCTTAACTTTTAGCACAATTATTTATTTAAATATAAAAGTATATTAAAATATGTTTATAATTTATATTATTTGAGAAATAATATAAATAAAATAATATTCCGCATACTGAAAATTGGAGATTTTTAATAACATTTATTGTAGATTGTTATGTAACTTCGTGTGTCCATGGCAACGCGCGGGTCACGGCCTAGTTTACTTATAAAATACATAAAATTGTAATTATTTTTCCAAACATAAGCATTATGAATTTTAATTCTAAAACTTAGGATTTTATTTTTCCAAACAAACAAGATGTGTTTTAAAATTTCATGAATTTATCATGCCAAAAGATCCCTACATTTTTTTATTCTTATTTTCTTCGCATCTCTACTCTTGAGATTAATAAAATTATTATAAAAAATAATCAAATATGATTTTGATGTGCTCTTGAGATTAATAGAATTATTCTAAAAATTTAATTAAATGACTTTGATTTCTCGCAACATCGCGCAGGTCATGTCTCTAGTATAGATATATTAATAAATAATAGATTAATAGATAGATCTATAGTATATCCGTATACAATATGAGAAAGAAGAAAACATCTTGCATCATCTAAATTTTCATCGTGAAGCATTTGTAGTTTTGCTTAACTAATTATGGTGTTATCAATTTATGACTAATTTAAATTTAGATAAATTATTCAATTTTTATATTTTTATACTATTTAAAAAATAATATATATTTTTGTATAATATGTTAGAAAATTTAATATGGCAATAATAATGTGGCTAGATTTAGAAAAAAATGATAAATAAAAAAATTATTAACGGATTAGATAGATACATAAGGCTAAACTCATTTAAATTCACATAATAATATGTTAGAGGGATTAAACGCATTTATGACTCATGTATAATTTCAATTATTCATTTATCACCTATACCCTTATTTAGATGGATGGGTATGGATGGTTTTGCCACCCCTAATCTCAGTGCCATTTTAAGGATAATATGGTTACCTTGCCAAAGTTCAACTTTAATCGGTACTAGCTCATCATATTTGAGCTATTGATCTTCCTAAAGGTCTTGTGTTTAGAGCAGTGAGGAGTGGGTTTTATTAGATTAAAGTTTTATCTCTTTGGTATTTTTTTGCTAAGTGTTTTTGTGTTTTTTAAATGGAGTGTTTTTGTTGGTGGTGGTGTGTATGTGTGGTTGAGACGACGATCAATTTGGTTGAGTAGAGATGTGGCCACCATTATGGACTTGTGATTTTCCTTTATGAAAATTTGGGTATTTGTTCAATTGGCTTAATATGTGAAGTTTTGGTTCAGATATTTTCCTTCTTTTGGTGTCATCGGAGAGTTCATCAGCAGTGGTAGAAAAATGATATAGAAAGTTGCTCAATTAGAAAGCATATAGAATGTTGGTTGTTGTTGGCCACTAGCAAATATTTTTTTAAGTTTTTAGCCTATTTATAATTTGGACTTCATGCCATTGGCCAAGAATAGGGTTAGGATTAGTGTAAGTGCAACAACGTTGTCCTAAATAGACTACATGATTCATTATACAATGTGTATAGTTCATTGAAAATTGCTAAGTAGTTTTGTGAGTTCTTAGACAAAAATGTAAACCTAAGGATTTTGGTGTTTATAGTGGGAGATTTTCTTAACTATAAAATAGTGTATTCCAAAACTGTAGTTAAATAAGCACAAGAGCTTCAACTAACTCCATATGAAATTCATTCAAAGGGATTCACTAGAGTGAAACCTTTTAAGTAATTTCTATTAGTAAGAAGTTATCATGCCATAAGGAATTCAAAAATTACCTTAAGCACAAGCTAAAGGAAATGAGCATCGAAGAGCTTATTGTTAGAATTTAATCAAAGACAATGAAGCTAGAAAAAAAGGAATTTTCCTTCATAAGAGAAACAAATCTCATTGAGTATGGATAAAGTTCAAAGAAAAGAAAAATAAATCTAATAAGGTGTCTATGATAGAACTTATTGGTGGAGTTTTTAAAAAGAAATTTCAAGATAAATATATCAATTATGACAAGATTGGTCACAAGGCTTTTAAAAAAGAAGAATGATTAATATGTAAATATGATTGATGATATTATTAAAGATATCTCTGGCATCAACCTTATTATGGTAGTATTAAAGGTAAAGTTGGTTAGGTCGAACCCAAAGGAATGGTGGATTGACACTGATGCTACAAGGCACGTGCTTTAAAATAGATATGTTTTCTATCTTCACCCCTAAACACAGGTAGAAATTGTATATGGAAAATCTTGCCACTTTTGAAGTCTTTGGAAAAGGAAAATAGTGTTAAAGATGACTTCTGGAAAGTAACTGACTTTAAGTAATGTCTTATATGTGTTAGAAATGTATAAGAACTTAATTAATGTTTAGTTTACTATTTAATAAGCATAGATTTTGCATGGTCTTTAAGTCAGACAAAGTTATTTTATGAACAAATGGAATGTATGTAGAAAAAGGTATGTTCTTGATATGATATTTAAACTCATTGCAACTATAATCACCTACATGAGTGAAAATACCTCTTTAATTTACTTATTTATATTAGAACATGTTAGTTTTTGTAATTTGAAAATGTTAATTAACTTGCATCATATTCCTAAATTCTAAATAGATTAAAAAAATAAAAGTAAAAGAAATCAAAGATTCAACTATTTATAAAATAAGGTGCTTCGGGAAAGTTCTCTCTAAACCCACAAAAAGTAGTTGTTGCCCATAGAGTTCACGTATCTCGCCTTTTTTGGTGGCTCCAGCCATCAGAGAAGAGACTTCCTCTAATTTTTCTTTATTTATTTTGCTGATTTTTCTAGAGTGAGTGTAGATCTACCAAAAAATAATACATTTTGGTGTATATTTTGTGAAGTTTCAACCTCAATCTGAGATGGGTTATTATTGACCTAGTGTCTTGTAGTTTGTGTTTACAGTTTAGGTAATGGATGTGCCTTTATGAATTTCGATGATGACTAATTTCCAGTGAGGGATGTTGAGATCAAAAGGGGGCTTATTGTGCTTTTTATCAAAGATCCAATTAATTTTCAATGCTTGCCTAGAGAGAAGATGATTAAAATCATTTCCTCATAGGTCGATCGGCTTGGAAACGATATTTTCTGGTGATTTTGGCTCAATAACAGTTCAATCCACTTCAAGGGCAGGCTTAAATCTCCATTGATATAGCTATAAATGGATTATTTTGGTAGTTTTTCTCCTCTTTGCCTTGGTGCTCCATAAGTATGCACAGCCTTAGCCACTAACACTTCCAATGGAGCTGAAAGAAAGCTATAGGAAGAAGGAATTGAAGGGGAATTTTAGTAATTATATGTATTTTTCAAGCCTTAAAGCCAGTTTCATTACAGATTTTGGTGTCTGGGATTTAGGCTTGAAGCCCAAGTGTATAAATCCTCTATGGGTTCTTGTGAAATGGACATTTGGTCCATCAACTGTTTATGGATTTCTCCATATGTATATTGTGGTATTGGGGGTTTTCACCATTTTTAATGAAATAGTAGAATATCATTTCTAGCAAAAAAACTATCAATAAAAGGAAATATAGTTTCAAAATAACCTATGAACTTCAACATTTTCATTCTCAAACAAGACATGCTCATATATTTTGAATAAATTAATGAATTTTAACAACTAAGAGAGGCAACGACAAATATATTTCCTTCTCAGTAATCACATCACACCCGTTGAACCACAAACGACCATTGCATACTTAGAAGGCTAAGTGAAAAAAAAAGGAAAATAAATGCATTAAGTAGAGATAATAAGCGACAAACCTTTTTACCACTGAGTTAAAAATCAAGCGTAGATTCACAACTTTGAATAGAAGACTAAGAAATAACAAACCAATGAGGACATCGAGACTGGAAATGTTAGTAATGAATCAAGAAAAAAGAGTGCAACAAAAAGGTTGAATGCGAGCACATGTAAAAACAAAAATCCAAACAACAATCCAAAATTTGAAATTCATTCAGTCAAACATACAAATATATATGAGAATATACTTTAAAAAAAAAACACATCTTTGATGGTAAAAAAAAGCAATCACCCATAAAACAAAAATCATAGATGAAAGTAAAGGAATCAATATACGTTATAGGCATCATTTTATATATTTTTCCATAGTATTTGAGTCTATTTTTATCCAAAAATTACGTTTAATATGTTTGTTAAGTGGTTTTTAGAGGAAATAAGGAATTGATGCAGAAATAGGGTTATTGGATCGAAAGATGAAGTTCCTGAGCGAGCGGGATTGAAGTACGTGATTTTTAGACGTTCTAAGGAGTTTCATGACTGCACAAGCCATGCCAATCATCGAAATAGTCATGTCGTTGATTAAATGTTTGTACCATTTACTATACTCAGAAGTGCTAGAATTATGTAATCGCATGGGCTGTGTAGAATAAGCTTTTAAGTCGTGCCGTTTCCCTTTGAGCTGTGTCATTTACTGAGCTGCAAGTTAGTCACCGCACGGGCCAAATCAATTTGTACGGGGTCATGCGCCTTCAATCGAGCAATGCATATGGGTTATAGTACTTATAAATTTGAATTTTTGAATAGATTATGTCATCCTATTCCTTACCAAACAGAAAATCTATTGAGAAAAACTCTATTTTGTAAGCTTTAGAGTCAATTCATTCATAGTTTTCATTATTTTAGTTAGATTTTATATCGATTTGGCTTGTAATCAAGAACAAAATTAAATTTCTTGAAGGAGATTAGAATTCTCTGTAACTTTCTTGAGGTTTATAATCTTAACTCTTTTGTTTGAATATTTTTTGGGTAATTTGTGAGTTAAGAGATTAAGCATGTTTCTTAAATCTTTTGATTACTGCATGTTTCTTTATATTAATTCTATGAATGCGATTGCTATTAGAATAAGCTCTACTTGAATGATTGTATTAAAAATTGTATAGTTTAGCATAATTCATTAACCCAATTGCTTAAATTCATAAAAGATGGATTATGGATTATAAAGATCTCTATACTCATTCATATTATTGCATATCACCTATTTTTATTACTTGTTTTAGTTTAATTGTTTAATTTAATTTTCTAAAATCCTTTTTCACTTTTAATTGCACTATGCGAAACAAATTAATAAGCCGATGAGAATTTCTTGAGAGATATTGGGTTTTCAATCTATACTACAATAGCCCGTATACTTGTGGTCACTATTGGACAATATATTTAAATATGAACAATAATGTAAGAGAAAGAAAAATCAAATATAACAAATTTAAGAAGTAAATAGAAAAAGATGTGTTATGGTTCACGAGGTTAAGCTGGGGAAATAATGATGAATATAGAAATAATGGGACAAGTGAAAATTATTGAAGAGTTAGGATTGATGGTCCAAATAGAAAAAAAAAAGTTATTGATATAAAAAAAAAATAACAAAGTAACGTTCTAAAATAGATGATCTTGAGAGTGAAATTTTGCCATATTTGAATAATCAAGCCTTTCAATGGGCACTTTTCATCTTATCGTTCTTCATTTGTTATTTTAGATATATTGTTTTGGTATGGATTATTATTTTATTTTTTCATACTTAGAGTTAATTTACACATTATTATAATATAATAAAAAAACTCTTTTCATAATTACCTATTAAAATATAACAAAAAAATAATTTTTTTTTGGCAAATATAAAACAGTTTAGTTGATAATTGATTTTTTTCCCCTAAAAGAGATAAGTTACACTCATAAAAAAATCTAAACCTATTGTTACAACATGTACAATTTGCCAAATTACATTGAATGGATTATTCAATCTATAAGTTTTAATATTGTACTCTTGACCCAAAAATACAAATTTAACACATATTTACAAGCAAATCCCAGCCCTATCTCTCCCTTAGGTTACTAAAGATTTTCTCAACCGGAGTAGTAGCCATTGGCCACCAGCGAGGTTGTGGAGTTGGAAGAGAAAAACCCGACAAAGAGTTGTACAAGTAGATTTTACACTAGTAGACCTTAAATCTTTCAACGAAAGAATGAAATAACCAACCAACAACAAGAGCCAAAAATAAGGCCAACATAATAGAAAAATGAGAGACAATCTGAAACTTGAAGGCGTCAGGGATTCGATAGAGACAGAAATACAAGCCCCATTTGATGTTCCTTCGCCTCTACTAAACATAGATCTTCGCCATTAAAGAAATTTGATTTTATCACTGTCACCACTTAGATTAGCCTTCCATAGAATAAAACTCACCAAAGGAGTAGTACATAAAACTTCTAGAGCATAAGAGGATCAAAATGGTCTTGAATATTGATTTATTAAGAAAAATTAATCAAATTTAATAAAAAAAAAGATTAAAACAAGTAATAAAATGAAAATGAAGAAAAAAAAAAGTACTCCCACTTTTGTTGGAGGCAACAATGATTTCCAACACTAAAAATTCTAACTGATTAGCAAGAGGTCGAGAGAAGTCATAGAAAAAAATGAAGAGAATTGATCTTTTCTTGATAGTTGAATGGGTTAAGGGTCCCATAAGCCCTTGAACTTTCAAAAAAAGATCTTTGACGCCCTTTTGACCTTTTTAGGGTCTAACAAACACTTAAGCTTCTAATCACGCTCTAATTGACTGATCCCCATTAACCCTAACTTTCTTAGCAGAATCCCCTTATTCCCCCATTAGACAACTGTCTCTCACTAACTCCTACCCTCTAAAATCAACTGCCACTGTTCTTTAGTTAATAAACACCCAAAGAAATCAACCCTAAGCAATTGATAATGAAGTTCAATATTGGCATTTCTTCTGCTAATCAATTTTAATGCATCACAATCTGAAAGGGATTGAAACTCGTGTTTCCATAAGGGCACTTGATGTGCATTACTGCCATTGATTTATTAAGTATACATCACGTTTTTTGTTCCATTGATTTGTCTTTTTCACATTTTAATTAAGGATCAAGAGTTCTGCATTTATTTAATATGGCATATTAATGCTACTCCAACCATGTGTTTGTATTGCCTAGTTTAAATCATTTACATGGCATATTTTATAGTTTTTTTACTTTTGTATTTGATTTTGACAGGGTCTATTAAATGCTGTGAGAGATGAGCTTCCTGATTCTGAGCATAGATGCTGGGCGAGACACATCTATGCAAATTGGTTTAAGAAGGGTTTTGGGGGTGAGCTTAAAAAGAAGTTTTAGATATGTGCTTAGAGCACATATCAAAAAGAATTTATAGATGATCTAAAGGTGATAGCTAAGAAGCATGGGAAGAAATGTGTGGAAGAGCTAGTGAGATATAACCCTGAAAAATGGTGTAGGGCATACATTAATACTAGGTGTTATTATGATGCTATAGAGAATAACATCACTGAGTCATTCAATGATTGGATTAATGATGCAATAGACAAATCAGTCATCAGCCTATTGAAAGATATAAGGAAGAAGGTTATGGTCAAGATTATTGATAATAAGGAGGCTGCCATGAAATGGAAGAGTGATTGGTCTCCTGAGTGCTTGACTGTGTATGAGACCAACTTTAAACTGAGTACAGAATGTGACATACTCTTTAATGGAGATGATGGCTTTGAAGTTAGCCATGGTGATGACCAACATTATGTGGTCATATAAAAATGGAGTTGTACCTACAGGGCATGAGATGTCACTGGAATTCCCTGCCCCCATGTAATAAGTGCCTTATTATTTGAGAAGAAAGACCCAAAGAACTTTATATCAAATTGGTATCACAAATCATATACCTCAGAAGTTATGCCTTTAATATGCAATTAGTAAAGGGTTTCAAATTTTGGATTGGTTGTGAATTCAGGCCTATAAAGCCCCCACCCATCGCGTAATTGCCCGGAAGACCTAAAGAGAAGAGGATTAGGGAAGAATGAGAGACCAAACAAAAGGCTAGGTTTGGAAAGCTAACAAGGAAAGGGTGCATAGTGACTTACAGTGTTTGCAAACAACCAAGACATAATAAAGCTACATGCAAGGGGAAATCTGCTACAACTAATGAAGTTGTTACAAGAATAGTCAAACGGATCAACATGGGGCTGATGAAGATGTGGTTATTGACAATGCTATTGATGGTGATGAGATGCTGCATTCACAGGACATTCCCAATGCTATTGAAGAGTTACTGCAATCATAGGACCTTCAAACTCCAAGTTCCTTTCTACAGGTAATATATTTCTTTTTATAAATTGGTTTACATTTCTTTAATATTATTTATCATTAAAGTCTATCCCTATAATTAATGGCAGACTATCTTAACCCAAGTTGATAATGCTCATCAAACTCCTTCTAAACAACTAACTCCAAAGGAGAAAACCCATAGACAAGCTACAGAACAATCCAGGATATAACATGCTAAGGTATAATGTTAACAAATTGGTTTACTTTCTAAGTATTTAATGAATTCCCTAATTGTTTCTATGTTGCATTCATGGGAGAAAACCAATAAAAGGAAAAGGCAACATATTCTGAAAAAGGGAAAAGGAAAGCTCATCAAAATAAGACTGGTTGTATGGATTGTTACATTAATGAGAATACTGGTTAGACAATATTTAAGGTATGTTATTCTATCTTGCCTTAAATTATACTTGCCTTGTGTTAATGATATGATGTTATTTGGATTGGAAATGTGACTTTGTGAAAATGTTGTGACTTTGTGAAAATGTTGTGACTTTATACAGTCTACTTGTGAAAGTGGTTATATAGTCATAGCTGGGAATGAGGGTGCTGATATTGGTACTGAAGAGCCTTATGAGTATACTTAGAGATATGGATTATCAAGGTCGAAGTTGCTAATAAGGAGACGGAGGTCTTTTAATGTTATCACTGACAGAAGGAAGATCAAGTTTGTTCAATATGGTGCTCATGTAAACATCCCATTCAAGACAGCTTCTACACTAAAATGGCAAGGGTAGGCTATCATAACTTTGAGAACACTTGAAGCAAAAAGACTAACAAAGAGGAGAAAGATTGGATCCACTGTGCAAGGTCCAAACAATAGCTTATAATGCATATGTAAAGAAGATATATCAGAGAGATAAAGAAACAAATTTGAAAAGAACTAATTATAATCTCATTCCATAGAGAAAATAAGACAAATCCTCTCTAATATATACAAGATGCCTATAAGAAATAAAAGGAAGAAAATCATAAAAGGAAAGGATTAAATTGGTCACCAACGGTGACTTTAATTATAACCCATAACCTAGATATATCAAAAACAAATTAGGAAATAAGAGATTTTCTAGTCATTGGAGAATTTGTGCATGGTTAGACACTTTGTCATGCATTTTGTCCTGCATATTATTATATTTCTTTTTCACCCTTTTCAAGCTGAGGCATGGTTTGGCGCATGGTTGGACACCTTGCCATTCTATTTCTTCACCCTTTTTCAAGTTAGAGAGAATGTAATAACGTGCTCCAAACTTGTTCCTTAGACCTCGAAATGGTTGTTTGCTAAAGGCTTGGTAAAAATGTCTACTAGTTGTTATTGAGATCTAATAAACTGAGTGACAAGAGTGCTAAGTTCCACCTTTTATCTAACAAAGTGATAATTAATGGCTATATGTTTAGATTAAGGGTGGAACACAGGATTGACTATCATGTATTGTGCACTTGAATTGTCAGAAAATAATTGAGGTTGCTGATGATCCAAGTAAAGTGATCCAAGTAATTTTAGCTATAGCTATTGCCATGGCTCTGTGCTCTACTTCGGTGCTTGATTTTGTGATGTTGGGTTACCTTTTCGAAGTCTAGGGTATGCAATTGCTTTTAAGAAATATACAATATCCTGATGTGCTTCTCCTTATAGTTGGGCAACCTTCCCAATCTGCATCATAAAAACCATATAGATTAAATGAACTTTGCTGAGTGAAGAGAATTGGTTGTTGGATCCTTTGAAAAACTTTGTGAACAGCTTAAGCAATATTTGGACGTGTGTGTGTAAGGTATAAGAGAGCTCCCACAAGACTTTGATAGGTTTTGGCATCAAAATTTTCATTATCCTTGTCCGTAGGTTAAGTCTTTAATGCCATTGGTATGTTGAAATGAGAACTTTTCTTTAATCCAGCTTTGGTTAATAGATCTTTGGCATATTTTCCTTGAGAAAGAATGAGTCCTGTATTGGTATAGTGAATTTCGAATCCGAGGAAATATTGAAGTCTACCAAGATCTTTGATTGCAAACTCTTTTCCCAAGTTACAAACCAACTGGTGTATGAATGTATCATCATTCCCTGTTAACACAATATCATCAACATAAATTAACATGAGAATAATAATAGAATTTGTTCTAAATATGAATAAAGAGGAATTATCATTGCTACATATAAATCCAAAATGAATTAGAAATTTTGATAACCGATCAAACCAAACCCTTTGAGCATATTTGAGTCCATATATGGAGTTATACAATTTGCACACAAAGTGAGGTAATTGGGTATCTTTGAATCTAGGAGGTTGTTCCATAAAGACGATTTCTTACAGCTGACCATGAAGAAAAGCATTTTTAACATCAAGTTGTTTTAGTTTCCATTGAGAAGATATGGTACTGGCAAGCACAAGATATATGATTATAGCTTTAATATCTGGACTGAAAGTTTCATTACAATTAATTCCTTGAACTTTAGTGTAGCCTTGTGCTGCCAATCTAGCTTTGTACCAAAATAAGGTTCCATCCTGTTTTAATTTTGTTTTGAACACCCATTTAGAGCCAATCATATTAGAGTAAAGAAGTCTTAGTACAAGAGTCTAAGTTAGTACAAGAGTCTAAGTTTTATTTGAATGAAGTGCCAACAATTCCTCCTTCATGGCATTGTGCCAATGAGGAATATTAATAGCTTGTTTCCATGTTTATAGTTCTTCCATCTCTGTTGAACATGTAAGTGCAATAGGATTGTATTGCTTTCGATCCCTTATCCTTTATGTTTTAGTAGCTAAGTCATGATCTAAATTAGGATTTTGAGTAAGTTGGCATAGTGTTATTATTCTATTAGATTGATCTTCCATCGTACCTGTAGAAGGAAGATTTAGATTAATAACCAAATTACTAATTATGTCCCCAAAATCATTAAAATTAAATGGAGGGTTAGAAGAACTATTAGATTGATTTATTTCATCGTCTTTAGGTTGTGCAGATATGAGAGCAATATGTTTTGAATTTTTAGTAGTTGAAGATTCCATTAAATTTGGAGGAGAGTCCTGATTTGATTCCTCTTATTGAAAATGTGCAGGGACTATTGCATCATATCTTGCATTTTCACTAGTTAAGGATTCCACAATATTTGAAGTGGTGCTTGGACCATTCCTTCTTCTCCTTTAGTAGCTGTTGATTCTACCAAATTTGAAGGTGATTCTTGATCATTTTATCCTTCATTACCTTATGGTGAATTAGAGGAATCTTCAATTATAATGGATTTACTTCTTGAGTGTTATACTTCTAAATCATGAAATTCATTAATGATAGTATGACCCATCCCTTTTTACATCCAAGCCTCTTGATCAGTATATGGCACAAGTTCAGGTGTAGAAGTAAAAGTAGTTGAGTCTTTGTCAAAATGGAAGTTGCTTTCATCAAAGATTACATGTCTAGAAAAATAGACCGATTTGTAGTAGGATCAAGACATCTATATCTTTTATGCATTAGGCTGTATCTAATGAATACACAAAGATATGTTTTCCTTGAGAATTTGTCATTTCCATAATTTCAAAGATAAAGATAACACCTGGAACCAAGTTCTTAAATACCATAATCGAGGTTAGTCTCAAATAGTTTAGAAAATGAACTTTCCATCTTTAATTTAGTAGATGGTAATCTATTGATTAAGAAGACATCAATGAGGAAAGCATCAACCCAATATTTTATAGGAAGTTTGGATTGAAAAAGGAGGGTTAAATCGGTCTCAATGATGTGGCGTTGTTTCCTCTCGGTAACACTGTTTTGCTCAACAGTATTAAAACAAGAAAATTGTTGTTGTATTCGCACTACAAAAAAATCACAAATTACTGACGCAATTTATGCGTCAGTATCGGCGTCAGTAAGTGGTGTTACTGACGCCGAACAGTCAAATACTGACGCATAAATTGCGTCAGTATTTCCCCCGACAGTAACAAAAAAAAT
>CAOJBK011322350.1:0-12373 GCA_948294925.1 Codiaeum variegatum | reverse complement strand
GTAAGAAGTCATTTTGAGGGAAAATCTCCATAAGGAGATAGGGAGGTCGGTATAGCTCATCATAGATCGCACCATATCCAATAGGGTTCGATTCCTCATTTCAGAAAAACCATTTAATTATGTCGTGTGGGGAGGAGTCAAGTACGATATAATTCCATGGTCCTTTAAGAAGTTGTTAAACTCCATTCTCAAGTACTCATCTCCTCGATCTAATCAAAGAGTCTTGATACTCTTTTCGGTTTGTTTCTTAACTTCTTGAATGAATTCTTTTAACTTTTTAAATGATTCATGTTTATGCTTCATTAAATACACATACCCTAACCTCGAAAGTTCATCAGTGAATGTAATGAAGTATAAATATCCTCTTCTAGCCATTTGTGGAAATGGTCCACATACATCACTTTGTACGATATCCAAAATTTCTTTGGCTCTTTCTCTTTGTCCCATAAAGCTAGACCTAGTCATCTTTCCTTGGATATAAGACTCACAAGTTGGAATAGGTTCACTTTCCATTTGGGCTAGGATCCCTATTTTCTCAAACTTTAGAATCCTCTCCTCAGATATATGTCTAACTTTAAGATGCCAAATTAATTTTGAATTAGAGTTGGATGCAATAATGGCATTAAAATGAGTTGCAGGTGGATAAGTTTTGTTATTTCCATTATTAAGATAATAAAAACCATCTAAAACATACCTCATGCCAACAATTCTATTTTCAAAATAGATTTCACAAACATTATCTCTAAATAAAAGTACATAACAAGGCTTAGTTAGACAATTAACAGAAATAATGTTCATAAAAGCATTAGGTACATAGAAAGTGTCTTTCAACAACAAAACATGATCCTAAGATCAATAGAAGTGGTCCCTATGGCCTTGGCTACAACACTTGCACCATTTTCGTTCTTCAAGACCACTTCATCTTTATCTAAGCTTCTCTAACTTTTTCATTGCCTGCATAGAAGTATAAATGTGAGAACTTGCTCCACTATCATGAAGGGAAATGTGAATCGCGCAGCGGAAGCGGAAAAATACGAGTTTTAAAATTTTTCCATGTTAAGTCTTTTTATTAAAACACTTTTAAGAAATAACTTCATATGAATGTATCAAACACGTTGATAAAAACATTTGAACAATTAGAACCACATTTAACCCATCTAGACTTGATCTACCAATTTTATGCTAACCACAAAGTATATAGAAGAAATGTTTCAAATACCTTTCTCCCTACTTCGTTGAGGTCCCAAATCATGAAGCCTCTAGCTATCACACACCAAGCTTGAGCAAGATTGAGGTCCCCTTTACTTGATGCAAGACTTGATCCCTGGAACTCTCTTGGTTGCCCTTTAACTTAGGTTCAAGTCTCAACTCCAAGTTAAGGAATAAATGAGTGTGTTTAAGTCTTGGACTCCAATAGCATAAGTAAAGTCCTAGAACTATGAGAGGAGAAAGATAGTCCTTTGAGCACTTCAAAAGCTCTCAACTCATAATCTGAAAATTCTTGCACATGACTTAATTAATTAGGTAAAACAATTTTACCTTTTATATATAGAGTTCTTCCACTAACTATGTGAGTCACCACTCTCCTCCACTAACTATGACACTTGTCATGACTTAGTGGATTGCATGAAAACACTTATCATGACAAAGCCTAATGGAGTGTGAGTTAGCATCACCATTTTAGTTAGTGGAAATATCCTACACAATTAGTTATCATATAACTAATAATCTTTCTTAACTCCAAGTCCATTTATCAATTTAGTCCTTTGATGTTTTGTATCTCATACAAAAATTAACTAAATTGAAATACACTCCTTTGAAATGAACTTCAAGACATGCTAGAGTCTTTGTGAATTTAATCACAAGTTCAATTCGATTATAATTAAAACCCATATACTCATCATCTAACGTCACCAGTTCAACTTACTCATCACATGAGAGTTCATATGTTGTCACAACATCACATGTCTGTAGCATGAGACTCACCACCTCTATTACCATAAGTATCAAATACTTATAATGGATGACAATAGCGGTGATGGTCTTCCACATTATCAATGTCCCAATTGATAATTATATAATCATGAACAAGTTTTATAGCATTATGATAACGAGAATCTGTTTCTCATATTCTTAACTTCTTAAAAACTTATTCTCGTACAAAATGTTAATGGAACATATATAAATTATAATAAATGTGGAATTCATTTAAATAAAATATATATTTTATTGCAATTAGGATTCATTTATTACATTTATAATGAGCTCTAGGGCATATAAGTCTAACATATCAAGTATCCAAGTAAGTGATGAACTAAAAGGTACATTAGAACAAGAATTAGAATTAGAACAATTAAAATATACTTCACAAGACTTACTCTTTTTCTTACCCTTCTTCTTCTTCTTCTTCTTCTTTTTATCCTTTTCGCTCTTCAAGAACTTAGGACAATTCCTTTTCCAATGCCCCACCTCATCGCAATGGAAACACTTTCCCTTCTCTGATGGACTTGCCCTTGGTAATGCCACTAGTGGCCTTAAGAGCGGCATCCTTGTTCTTGTTCTTGTTCTTGTTCTTCTTCCTCTTAGTCCCACTATTAGAAGAACAAGTGACAAGAACGACTCTTTCTCTTTAGGAACACCTATGTCCTTCTCGGTATTAACCAAACTCGCTTGTAGCCCAGCAAGGGTACATTTAATTCATTCATATGAAAATTCATAATGAAATTATTGAATGAGGGTGAGAGAGATGGAAGGATGAAATTCATCTAAAGGTTGGCATCCTTGGAGAAATTCTGATTCTCTAATGATTCGATGTAATGAATCATCATATAGACATGTGGCCCAACCTCCTCTCATTCTTTCATCTTTTTTCGGAATAATTCCCTAGATATGTCATATCCAACAGACCTATTCATCTCACCATAAAGTTCTTTAAGGTGAGCACGTATGTCCAAGACCTCAGCCATGTGCTCATGTTGCTTATGCAACTCCTTGGACATAGATGCAAGCATAATACACCTTGCCAATAAGTGATCATCATGCCACTTCCAAGTGACCCGTTCCTCATCCGAAGCCTAATGGAAGCAAAGGACCAGGCAACGGTTTATCAATCACATACATCATTTTCTCATAAGAGAGGACAAGCTTAAGGTTTCTCAACCAATGTAAATAATTATTACCAATGAGCTTATTCTCATGCAAAATGCTAGCTTTCGAATAGAATGAACTCATATTATTAGATTTAATAGTAGAAAATAACAAAAATGTAATTATTACTAGTTATATATCAAGTGTAATCAC
Source organism: Codiaeum variegatum (assembly GCA_948294925.1). Classification (NCBI taxonomy): domain Eukaryota; kingdom Viridiplantae; phylum Streptophyta; class Magnoliopsida; order Malpighiales; family Euphorbiaceae; genus Codiaeum; species Codiaeum variegatum. The sequence continues at coordinate 9,073 of CAOJBK011322350.1, read as the reverse complement.
CATATTGATTTGGTCTTTTATCAAAATGGCAATCCCACTAATTTGGCAAATCCTACACTTCCAAATAGGAAATGGAGATTCCATTGGGGTGAATCTCTAGTGGGTCGATTGAAATCTAGCAAGTGAACAACTCTTGTTCATCGAATCTCGCAAGTTACGCATTGTCTTTCTAAGGATTTGATTTTTGCAAGTGAGCAACTCTTGCTCATCACAACTCTTATGATATTCAATCTAGTGGCTCCTAATACTTTCAGCCTCAGGTACACATTGTCGTTCTTGGCCCTTCACATTAGTTGAGTTAAACCACTGGACTAGTAAGTATGAAGATTTGAACATTGCATAACTCAGGTATGCATTTTTGTTCTTACCATGCAATGTATCTCATACTTACAATACATCTCATGCTATACAATGAATTAAAGGAAACAAGTTTCAAAATTTATTGCTCCAACAAAGAGCCATAACTCAATATTTGAATTGGAAGATTTTAGGCCTTATTAATTTTGGTCTTACTTTGAACATTATTCATTTTACATGCACCTAATGCATCATGTATAACTCTTATATATCTATAAAATGGACAATAAACAAATATAAGCATGATCATGGACTTAAGGCCTCAATTCCTAGCCACAAGGAATGAGTAGGGTTATTAAGTTTTCAAATTACAAGCATTCATGACTACTCTAGTCTTCATGCCTCCACTAGGCTTCTTCATGGGTTGAACCCTTCTCTTACTCTTATATCTCCACACCTCTTATGTACATAAAGTATCATTGGTATACCAAGGCGAGATTACAAAATAAGATAGCTCGCAGGCTCAATAAATTGAAAATCCTAATCTAGTAATTAACTCTTAATTACAGAACCCTTATATAATAAATTAATATTAATTGCCCCACAAGTCCAATTGTTAAGTTAAAAGTCCATGATATCCATTCATGCCAAGACCACCATATTACATGTATATATAACTCTTATATATCTAGATGTGATGAATTACAACCATCCCAACCTTCTGTGCCAGGATATGGTCATATAGGTTTTGCCTATATGGGCGTATGAACAACTCCATACGACCATACAAACATACTTCCATACGGGTGTATACCAATCTATAAGCATTTAGGATGAATCCCCTTATGACCATAGGGTCGTATGGAACAGGGTTCCATATGAGCATATCCTAGTCTAGTGATTTGCGAAGCCATTCTATCTTTCCATACGATCATATGGATGAACTCTATACGATCGTATCCTATTACAAAATATTGGCTCAGCTCAAAAATTGGTGGATCTGATACCACTTGAAGGAAATATTATGAGTTGCGCAGCGGAAGCAAAAATGAAAATCTGATGATTTTTGGTTTCCAAAACTTTTGTAAAACAAGTTACCATTCCAAAACTCTTTTAGCATGGTTGGTTTACTTGTTCATTAGACTCTTAAATGAACATCTAAACCTAGGTTTGGACCCATAATCTCAATTAAGGATTTTTTTTAATTTTTATGCAAAACACAATTATAACTTAGGAGAGTGTTAGAAGTATTAAATACCTTAACTCCCTCCTTCGTTTAGCTCCTTAAGTGTGAAGCCTCTAGCTCGATACACACCGAAGCTTTCCCGAAGGCTTGTATTTTCTTGCCTCTTCTAAGAAGCTTTGAACCCTTCTCTCTTAATTGCCCAAATGTGGGTCTAGCTCCTCTACGTGAGACATTGAGAATGAGGATTCATTTTAGACCTCTTAACCACTCCACACACTCCTTTCATAAGGGTTTAGAAGAAGAGTTTGTATTTAAAGAACTCTTCTTCATGAACAAACTCAAATCTATCTTAATGGTGTGGTGTTTTCAACTTTCTCTCTCTTACTCTTAGAGAGCTTCTCATTCTAGCTTGGTGGGGAAGAAGATGAATAGTATTTGGTCAAATAACACTTAGGGAAAAAGATGATGGCCTAAAGAACTTATACCAACAACCTAATTTACCTTTTCCTTAATTCAGGGAGGAAACTAGAAAGTTTGTCCATTTGACTATTTGACCAAGTAATTAGTCAATTAGTCAAATGATATCTAGGTATAATTAGTAGGAACCATCCTTAATCCCTCATTAACCACATCTAATGTAGATTAGGTTAATCATCTCATTATTAAGCCTAATTAATTTATTTAGTGTAAAACTAATTCAATTAGTCAAGCCTATTTATATCTCATACAAATTAAGACTTAATTAAATTAATCTCTTTATAAATTAGACTTCAAGACATGCTAGCATCTTTGTAAATTAAATTACAAGTCCAATTCAATCATCATTAATAATTAATTAAACTTTTTAATCAATTATGAATATGATTTAATTCCAAGCCATGGGCACAACTTTATGATGTGTGGCTTACTAGGTTCATGTTCTAATTAGCAATGGGATAAGGAAAACTCTTTTTCTCCCACCAAGTATGTAATCCACAGTCCATACTTAGTCCTATAAGTCTTGAGTGATGTCTGGTATAACATATCGCGACTACCTAATTAGAAATGAATGTCGATAATTGAATTCTTGACATCAGATGGACCTCTTGATCATAGTTACCATGCACTCGAATCCCTTCATTACAGATTTCCAATCTTAGCTAGGGTCATGGAATAATCAAACCCTATGTGGTAGATCATATGACTTCTATCTATTTCTAATTCTCGATAAATCGATTCTTACTAAAAACTCTTTCTAGTGAATCTTTACTACCTTGGCCAAGGATTAGTGAATCGATAACAACTAAAAGTCATAGGATGTCATCTTTGTTTACCCAAGTTAATGAATGCTTTCTTGGATATCACTTATCTAAACATATAATTGATTATGGCCACCACATGCCATATACCAATACATGGATAGCACCGGTATGTAAGCAGGAACAAACCACAGCCACCAATATGTTAGATAACATTTCACCTCAAGTTTAAGGATTACATGCACAATTATGATCTAGATGATCAGACATTAACTAATGGATAAAACCCATGTGTCTATCATCTAATGTCACTGTTTGACTTACTCATCCCATGAGTATCCACATGTTGTCATGACATCACATGTCTGTAGTATAAGACTTACTACCTCCATATCAATAAGTATCTCATACTTGTCATGGATGATAGTAAAGGTGACGGTCTCTCCAGATTAATTCCGTTCCTACCAATAATCCTATGGCCGTGAACTTACTTTAAAGTTTATGACAAAAAGAATCTATCTTCATATTCTCAAACTCTTTGAAAATAGATTCTCTTACATTGTACTTATTGAACAAATATACGGTAAACACTAAAATGAAGGTAATCATTTAAATGAAAACATATATCTTAAATGCTAATAATGGATTAAGATTACAAATATATACATAAAGTATAAGCTCTAGGGCATACAACCCTAACAAAGGCTTGTTAGTACCCTCCGCCAAAAACTGCAATCTAGGTCAAACGAATTCAAAGTCTTTGATGTAAACCCTACTTATGTACCCTCCCACTAAGTATTAAAACTGGTTGTGACACGAGGCCTCTCAAACATGTCAACTACCTTAGGTTCATTAAGACGAGTATTGTGAAGCTTTTAGAGTTGGAAGAATTATGTCTTAGTGATTGAAATTCGAGCAGTGGATAAGCAATTAAGGGAAAAAGATGTCGGGTGTGGGATCTCCTGGCGATTCCCAAATTGCCTTGAACATAACTAGGGGCAATATACTTCAGGCCATCCCTTATCCAAAGATTTGCTCACTGGTAGGTCACGAGTAATGAGGACGCTTGCCCAAGAATCAGCCCACTCCAATATAAGAGGATAGGAAAGAGGCAACTCAATGGAGGAAGGAAAAAGTCTGACCCAAACAGGGCCATAGTCGACTGGTTTTAACAATGAATACCTACCACTATAGATTCTAGGGGTGGTGTAAAGGTACTCAATGAAATCCTTAAAATCAACCTTATTAATGGCTCCATAGCGAAGATAGTGGCAAAGGATTAGGTTGTGAGGTTCAAGATCGGAGTCTGGCATAATTACATACACCGGGAAATAGGCCATCAGCCATAACTAAAGAACCCGCATGGGGCCCCAAAGGTGGGAGAAGGAAGATACCCTGGAACCTGAAAGAATTTAATTTAGACTATTGTCCAAATTGGCGAAAATAAGGTAGCCTAGGTCATACCTATCACCAGAGGCCAAGGCCTTGGTAACTCGAAGGTATTCCTTGGTCACCTTCATCGAGGTTGTACAAAAAATATATTTACATAAGAAATAAAGGAGGAAGGCTACATGCTCCTCGAAAGAGGAAATTTTAGGGTGTTTTTGGTTGGCATAGTAAAAGTGTTGATAAGCAATTTTTTCAAATTAGATGGTTGAAGAGTCATTGATGGGAATGAGAGGATCAAGAGGTTTTCCAAAAATAAGGACCCCTTGGAGGACAACATTATCGTAAAGGGTTGGTGTCATCATGCCAAACCTAAAAGCAAAGGCGTTGCTTCTAGGCGGTCAAAAAAGTAGGGAAGAGAAAAATAAAGGACGATTGTTCGGTATGGGATCCAAACATAACTCTAAAAGTTGATCTATGCCCGCTCTGACCCACAATTTATTGAAGAAAGGACTTAGCCTATTATACCAACTTCTAAAGTCATTATTTACTTCTGTCCATGTCCTGACTAAGGGGGATCCTAACTAGGCTAAGGTCAGATTGTCATGACTTAATCTAAGGGGGATATTATCCCCAAACAAAAATTCAGGAAGGGATTCTACTGATCTAGAACAAATAGGTCCTACTGAATAACCCAATTTATAAGGAATGAGTACTTAGTTGATGACCTCTTCACTTTTGGAGAGATCCTTGTATGTCAATACGGGGTCGACATTGGAGGAAGTTTTCTTGGATTTTGTCATTTTTATCGATTAAACTGCCAGAAGTGAAAAAAGTTAGAAAACATTCAAACCTTAACCGATAAAACATCGATAGAAACACAAAAGATTGGAAACTTACTAGGAGAAAAAATTGACAAAGGTCCCTTAAAGATTATTCAGTAGTTAATGACAGGAGAAAACGAAGAAAGGCCAAGATTAGAAAATTTATACCCCCACTGGCTAAGTGACGCTTCCATTTCCCAAGGAAAAATTTGAGCAGGAATAAGGCAAAATGTCAGAAATTAAAAGGGCATGACAACTAATCCCCAATAAATGAAAGGCATACCAATGGTTCAATTCCATATAAGAAAAGATAAGGGTCACAACAAATTCATCCCTAGTTGATTAACTAGATAGGTATCGACAATGGATGAAGGGGGCATTGTTAACACTGACCCATAAGGAAGAGTCAGCCCATAAAAGGAGTAAACGAAGCTAGGACCATGGCAAGTCCCCGATAAGGGAACTTGAGCCAGACCCTCACCACTGGTTAAAGAGCCAAAATGGCACACGGCCCATGAAATTAATGAAAGATGCAAGCCTAGAAGTGAAGCCCACTAGCTCACGTTGCTAGATAGGACTCGATTCCATTATCAACCATTCAACCAATGGCCCAAGGCCAATGGTAGTCACAAAGGAGCACATAGGCCTGAAGTCCAAGCCCGAAACGATTAGGTTTAAGAAGTACTGCCATAGCCTTTGGAAAAACCTATATATAGAAGAGGAAATTCTAGGGTTGCATCATCTCACTTATCAACAAAAACCCTAACTTTTGCTTAAGCAATAACCTTTTAAAAATAGTGTTAGCATTTTCTGATCCCAGTTATCTTAGTTGTCCTACCCGATCAGAGTGACGGCCAACCTATATCTCTATCGGTAGTGAATTGGTTGACATCATCTGCCTAGATACCGAGGCTTACTCCATCAGATCATGAGTCTCCAAAGATGACAACACCTATCTCGAGGCTCTTCCTTCTCTTTTAAGTTATTATAGATGTTTCATTATACTTGTTAAAACACCTAAAAAATATTGTGTTTGGACAATAAACTGTGAAAGAATATTATAAACTTTGTTTGAATATCATATTCTTGGACTGATCTATATCCACCTATACTAATATGAGAAACCTATAAAACTCATTTTTATCGGACTAGTGACTCATAGACCAATATATTCACACCCAATTTCCCTTAATGACTCGAGATTTGAATTCTTACACTAACACTATCATAAGACTTTTATAAATCATTTAGTTGAGTCATGACGTTTTGTTTCTCAATTTCAAAAGACTTTTATTGCTCTTCTCATGCTCAATTTTCAATTTTTGCAAATCCTTTTTCTTATTTTCTTTCACAATCAAAACATAATCGGACATTTGTTCATCAAAAGCATTTTATGACTCATCAAAAGAATAAGTTTGAGTGGTTACCTCATCATCCTCTTTAATGCTTTCCTCTTGTGCCATCAAACACAAGTTTGCTTCTTCTTCAACATTGGATGAATCATCATCATTGGAATCATCACTTCCACTTTAAGCCACATATGCTTTATCTTTTCTCTTGTGTGAACTCTACTTCTCCTTGCCCTTCTTAGCCTTGTAGATGTAGCAATCTTTCCTAATGTGCCCGAGCTTTTTGAATTCATAGAAAACTATATCATTGCTCTTGTCTTTGTTCTTCCTTGACTCTGTCTTCTTAAACTTGACTTTGGATAGGTATTTCTTGAATTTCTTAGCAAGCAATGCTATCTCATCATCATCTTCACTCTCATCACTAATAGCTTCCTTTTTGGAATGCTTCTCCTTGTGTGTGACTTTGAGTGTAAGAGGCTTCTCCTTCATGGTTGAAGCACTTGGGGTGCCTCTAAGCTCCATCCTTTACTTGAGCATCATCTCATGTGTGAGGAATGTGCCAATGAGATTCTTCATGGTAATCTCTTCAAAATCTAATGATGACTCAATTGCATCCAATTTGGAGTTATACTCGACCGGGCGACATCAAATGATCTTAACCACCATATCTTTGAGTTGAAGGTCTTACCAAGTCCTCTAAGTTCATTCACTATGGTAGTGAACCTCGTGCTCATACTAGAAATGCTCTCATTCTCCACAAATTAGAAGTTGTTATAGCTAGCAGAGAGCATAATGAGTTTTAAGGACTTCACTTTTCTTGTGCCTAAGAATATCTCATATCTCCTTGGTCATTTTGCAAGATGAAATTTGATTGAATTTCATCTCAATAAGAGCATAAAATATAAGGTTAGTCGCCTTATCATTTTTTTAAAACTTTTTCTTGATAGCTTTGGTCCAATCCTTAGGATCAATCAACTCTCCATTGGAGTCCTTAGGAACATAGGGACCCTTCTCTATGATCTCCCATAAGTCGTACCCTTGAGAACGAATGTGGAATCGCATACGAACCTTCCACTGATTGTAATTTGAGCGGGTGAATAAAGGAGGTCTCATGGATCAATGTCCTTCTTAGAATGGTATCTTAATGGAATCACTAGCACCTACCATATTTGATCATTAGCTTTCTAAATCACAATATTTAACAAATAAGAAAGCAAGGCTTTGATACTAATTATTGTCCCAATAATGGACATCAAGAGGGGGGGGTGTGTGAATTAGTGTTCTGAAAGTTTTTAGGTTTTACAAATAAGTTTATCAAGTGTTAGCCTTTTTGAAATCTTTTACACTTAATAAACAAGTTAATGCATAAGGAAAATAAAATCAAAAGCTTAAGTGTGTGAATAATCAAACTTCAAATCACCAATTCAGTAAACAAAAACCTAGCAAACTCAAATAAATAGTAAATAAAGCAGAGAGAAGAGAGAATGCTCAGTTTATAGTAGTTCAGAGCCCATCTCCTACATCCACTCTCTCAATCAAACTGATTGAGGTTCCACTATCTTTAATTTGAAACTCTCTAAGCTTCTAGTTCTCTGAGATTTTGCCCAATTAAAATGATTGGAGCAAACAACTCCAATTAAAAAGTGCTAGGATAAAGGTTTTTGAATAACAATCCTAGATAATGGTTTTCTTAAACCTAAAGATTACAAAGAAGTGAGTAGGGTTAAAGAAAATAAGAAAATATTAAGCATGATGAACACTTGATGCAAGAACAACGAGTAAGAATTGCAATATAATGGTTCTAGTTAGTTCTTTACTTTGTTTCTAGTCATACATTATATATGTTTGCCATTTTGGAGCCAAAACTTTATCTTCAACATTCAAAAAGTACTAATGATGTCATCTTCAACAGATTCTAACAACTTAGATAGGGTCGTATGGCCATTGGGGCATACGAGCATATCAGTTAGGTGGATATGAAATAAATAGTCATTGGATCTCATATGGTCGTATAAACTCTTCTCCATACGGGCGTATCCTTTTGCCTTAGAAATCCTGTCATCCTCTGTACTGGCATACGGACATATAGAACTTATCTTTATATGGTTGTATCCTTTTGCCCTAGAAATCTAATTGTCCTTGTTAGAAGTATATGCCCTAGAACTTATAAATTGTATATATATTTCTAATATTAATCCAATTATAGCATTTAATAAATATGTTTTTGTTTAAATGATTACCTTCATTTTAGTGTTTAATGTATAGATCTCCATAAGTCTTATGTAAGAGAATCTATTCTCAAAGAGTTTGTGAATATAAAGACAAATTCTTTTTATCATAGACTTTAATGTAAGTTCACAATCATAGGATTATTGGTAGGAATGTCATTAATTCAGAAAGATTGTCACCTCTGTTGTCATCCATGACAAGTATGAGATACTTATTGGTATGGAGGTGGTAAGTCTCATACTATACACATTTAATGTTATGACAACACGTGGACACTCATACGATGAGTAAGTCAAATAATGACACTAGATGATAGACACATGGGTTTTATCCACTAGTTAATGTCTAATCATCTAGATTATAATTGTGTATATAATCCTTAGACTTGAGGTGGTATGTTATCTAACATATTGGTGGCTATGGTTTGCTACTGCTTACATATCGATGCTATCCAAGTATTGGTATATGGCATGTGGTGTCCATAATTAGTGATATGTGATCTCCAAGAAAGGACTCATTAACTTGGGTAAATAAGGAAGGAATCCTATAACTTCTGGTTGTTCT
>CAOJBK011322178.1:0-11854 GCA_948294925.1 Codiaeum variegatum | reverse complement strand
TTTAGCCTTTTTCTTTTCTTTTTTCTGTTCACATCGACCCAAGTTTCAGCTTCATGATCTGCAAGGTCAGCCCAAAAACTCTTCCCTTCTGAAAAAAAAAAATACTCAAAAAAGTCATGGGTATTTCTTTTATTTAAAACTAATTATATCTCATTTTAAAACATTCTATAATTTTAAAAATAAAAATTCAAATTTTTATTTTTTTTCCTTTAAATTTATATTGATAAAATTTAATAATAAGATCTCATTGTATCTATCGTTTTCTTATTCAAGTTATCAGTTGGTGTAGTGCTCATAAAATACAATGAGGTAGAAAAAAAATTTGCTAATCATAGTCTCATTATTGATAATTTTCTAATTATTTTTTTTAAGGTGTTATTTGATAACTCAATTTAATTTTATTCAATATTTAAAATTGAAAATTATTCCAAATACATTTCAAAAAACCCTCTACGCTTATGGATGGAAAGAGTCTGTGACAGTTATCTAGCAGGAGACATTTCTAAGGTTAGATGAGATGTTCAGTGGCAACGATGAGTATTGTGTTTAACAAGTAGGGGTAAATGTAATATCTTAAGAAATTATAATTGAAAAGATGAATTTAAAGATGGATAAACTCTTAGAAATGTAGACAAGCGATAACAAAGTCACTAAAAAGATGTGTTTGTTTGTGTGACTAATCCACAAACTTTTATTAACACTTTCAACTGACAGGATTTGAAATACATTATCTAGTATTGTTGATTTCTTCTCATTCAATATAGCTTTAACTTGTTTTAAAATATAATAAAAATCTATTTTTATTTTTTTTAATAAAACTATCTTATATATATATGTATATACTTTTATTTTATTTGCAAGTGATAAATAGAGTATATTGAAGTATTATTAAATATTTAATTGATTCAGTTTTCCTTTTAAGTAACTTCAGGCAGACTAATAAGAAAATTTTCATTAATAGAAAAAAAAAAAAGAAAATGATACTTATCCTCTTACATAAATAAGTTATTTTGCCAATATACTATGCACATTGCACGCTATTTTTTAATTTGAAACTAATTTTGTATCATTTTAAATTATTTTGTAATTTAAAAATCATTTTTTATCTTTAAATTTATATTGATAAAATTCAACAATAATAATAATAATAAGATTTTATGAATATTAAAAAATTCCAAAAGACTGCTAAATTAATTACCAGTCAATACAATACTCATAAAATTAGATGAGGGAGGAAATATGCTATTCTTGATAATGTTTAATAACTCAATTTAATTTTATTTGTCATTTAAAATTAAAATTTTTAATACTCAATTATTTTAAATTCATTTAATAATAACTTTAAAAATTTTAATTAGATTAAAAATAACATTAAATTAAAATTTTTAATTTAAAATTATTAGAGTTTTAAGTATTTAAAAGTTATATAACCATTGTATTAAGTATTACAATTCAATACTTAATATTCAAACACTTATATAGTGTATTTAATTTGAATTTTTAATAACTTTTATAAACTTAAAAAGTCTGAAGATATTCAATTCAAACTTTTAACAACTCTATAAAAATCATGAAGTATTCAATTAAGACTTTTAAAAATTTTTAAAAAGTCTATAAAAGTTATAGTATATTCAATAAGAATTTTTAAAAATTTTTAAAAAAAATCTATAAAAATTATGAGATATTCAATTACAACTTTTAAATAGTACGAAAATAAATATGTATTTAAAAAATCATTACTTTTATAAACGAAAAACTTATAAAACGAAAAACTTTTAATGACTTTTTATGTGAAACTCTAAAGAAAAAAATCTTTTAAAGCTTCTTCAAGATTTCCAAATACTTTTTTATAAAATCTGAAAAAGTTGATAAAAATTCATAAATTCTACAAAAGTCATTATTTAAAAAAAATCTATAAAAATCTTGATTAAATACGACCTCCTTAAGTTTTATCAAACGCCACTTAAATTAGAGCAATATAATAAATAACATTAATTAATTAATCAATTTATAATTTAATTACAAATAAAAAATAATCTAAAGATTAACCGCTATAGTCTACAGTTTACAAAAACTCAAGATTTAAGATCGGGGAAAGTAGACAAGTTTGTAGAATCCAACTGATAGTGGTTTTGATAGGTCAATGTTAAAATTTTCAGGAGTTTAAGTCTTGTTACCTGTGTCCGTAGGCAAGCTAGGTGCTGCGGCCTAATAGGAGCTCTTACAAATATATGGTTTGGTAGCATAGGGTTTCTCTCATTCCCTGAATCAAAAGTTGAAAATGCTCCTCTAAAATTAAATAGGAAGCTAGTCTGCATCAACATTTTTATTTTTCAGAAGATGAATCCAGAATATGACCTTTATAAGCTACCAGCAATTCCTTGGTCTCATCAGTAAACCTGGCTATGAACTTGTCCAGAAACCTCTCCTCTGTCAAATTCAACACATTCATAAAACTTGGCTCCTTGTTAAGCAACTTTTTTGACTTCAATATCTCCAAAACTTTGTATCGAGGAATCACTCTTTCTTCCATGCTATTCATCAAAATTGTAGGATTACGAACTAAAACCTCCCTTTTAAATTTGAGCGTGTTCAAATAGAAATTAATTCCCAATTGCAACTTCTCCTGGGAAGTCCTTAGTAAATTTGGTGCCTTTCTATACATTTCTAGGCATTCATGTTCTGAGAACCCATAACTCTTCAGAATTCCAAATTTTCTCTCAAATGTCTTACCACTCAAGCCACTAACAGTATACAAAGCATGAGCCAACATCCTTGAATTAACAGAGAACCCCACAGTTAAAGCCTGAGAAACAAGGTCTCTAAGCATGGATTCTTTCATAAGAAAAATCCTTGGCACCCTCCTCAACAACCTTGAGAGCTGAAACCCATCAATTCCACAACTCTGCAAGAATTTTATGTTGGATAACAAAACTGATTCAGATTTGCTGCAGAAAATCCAATTACATCTATTTATAACCTTTACCAAATCCTTATTATTCACATCATCCAACAAAAGTTTCTTCAAAATTGCGACACGGGGAACCAATTTTCTCTCCAAGCTAACTGTTAAAAGGATGGGATTCTTGGCAATGAACTTACTCAGATCGTCACCTACAATACCCAGATCTTTAAAGAACTCAATTTTTGGTCTAAGGGACTTGTCAATTTTGGCGAAGAGAATTTGGGGTACTCCAAAGACAGCAGATTGGATATGGGAATCCAGGACACCATGGTTTTGGAGAAAGTGAACCACAGATTGAGGGTTTTCAGTGGATTTGATATGTGAGTAGCGGTTTGCGATAGAGAGAGCTTTGGTTTCAGAGAATTTTAAGTTTTTTGTGAGGTAATAAAAAAGAGCAGGGCTTTGGGCTGTGTTTGAGGTTTTGGTGAGTGAAGAGAAAGAAGAAAAGACAAGATAATATAAGGGCTGTTTGGGGTTGAACAAAAGACTATATGAATAGGAAGATGAAAGAACAAATAGTGACTTGACAATTAGCATTATTGAGTCAGTGAATTGGGTTTAGGGTACGAGAAAACACAACCACAAAAGGATAAAGCTCGTGCTGCTCAGCTAGTGACTTTGAAATATATCTGCGATTGAAAAATAAAGCATATATGAACATAAAAATAATAATAAAATGCTTTCAAATAATAATAATAAAAAGGATACATGCAATTGAAAAATAATAAACCAGATATAATTAATCAATATTCACGGAAACAAGCACGTTCATGTTAAGGATATGAAGTTTGAAATAGCAGACATAGACAGAGTATCTCCTGTATAAACAGAAAACGTGTGAAAGAAAGCGAGAGGAAAAAAGAGCTATTCCACCACGTAATCAGTAATGCAAATAAATAACTAAAATGTCAGCTACCACTGAAGTTCAGAATATGAAAACTGGAAATCATTGTATCTAACCATTCTGCAACATGACTACTAAAAGAGACAATGTGATCAGTAATTCGAAGCTAAGAAAGCCATGTAAGGAAGACAACGGTGCTCAAATTTCAACGATTAAAGTGACATGTGCATCCTAATGCAATACTAAGGGCAGTCTTGATCTTAAAATACCTGTAATAATTACAAACCAGTGATGCAGATGAAATTTGAAGCAAACAAAGAGATCTAATACACAAGGCAAACAACAACGGAATCTTCCAGCACATTGATGCACCTAGCTTCCAGCTCTATCCAGAGCCAGACTATCTATATTTCAGTAATAAGACTAAATCCTTTGTTCTATAGAGTTCGTCCATATTAATTTCAGTCATTTCTTTCTTTCTTTTCTACCACTACTTGACTCCACCCATAGTTTCACACTAATGCATCCCAAACTTTATATGACAAGTCCATCAACTCATCCTCAATTATACCTTCTAGTACGGATGTATATTATTTGTTCATGAATAATTATCTATTAATTATTGTATACCTAACTAGGTAGTGTCATCTAATGATGTAACTTCCATTTATGCACACAGGTAACAAAATTTCCACATTGTGAAATCTCCTATAATTGCACAATATTCAACCAGTGATTAACTTTTGTGAAACTCACACTTGTTTGACAATTGATAGGTACTAGGAAGCATATGCGATGGACTAGGCTTGTGCTGCACTACTGGTAACATTGAAAGTAAATTGAAAAGTGAGATGAGAATAGAGAAATTAACACGAAAAAAAAGGACCTCAGAGAAGTTATCCAACAAACAATTTATTAAAACACTGAATCTACTAACACTCATGCAAAGTGCGGAGAACAAAACTGCAGAGACCTGAAGAATGAAGAGAGTGAGGGTAGACAAATAAGAGGAATATGCAATGCAACAACACAGACAGGTTGTAATCGAGCCAAGCTGAGTTTAGCCGATTAACTTGCTCAAGCTTGGTCAAATTTTTTTTTCAAGCTTGAATCGAGCATAAAAACTATGCTTAAACCCAGCTCGTTTAACTACGGGTCAAAACCAAATCATCAAAAATGTTTTCGTAAATTATTATTAAGCTCAACCCGTTAATAAATTACTCCCTCTGTCCAACATAATAGTCTTTGTTTGACTTTTTGCAGTCACCCAAGTGATTTTTTGACCATTATTTTTTATTGTTATATGAAATGCAAAATTGTAAACAGATAATTTTGCTAAAACATTTTTTAAAATGAAGGTCTTATTGCATAGCATAATATTGTAAACTTTTACGAATTTAGCAGTAAAAAATGTTTGTATTTAATTTTTAATTTCAAAACATGACTAGTATTTTGGGTTGGAGAAAGTATGATATATACTCAATTTGAGCTCAACTCGACTAGAATTCATTTTTTGCTCATTAAAATCTCAACTTCCTAAATATCCATTTCTGATAAAAAAACTATAACAAAAAATCCTTATTTTTAAAAGAAAAAAAAAACACTTTAAACTAAAAGGTCAAAGCATCCAATTAGTGAGAGGAAAAAAATCCAATCACAACCAAGTGCAATAGTAAAAGCCAAAAAGAAAAAAAAAAGGAATAAAAAGCATACCTAAAGCCTGCTTCGCCAAAAAGTCAGAATGTCGGTTTACCAATAGCATATTCCATTTTCAAAAATCATTTTCAGAGCCAACTTTTATGAATCAATCCTACAAGTTACAAACAAAATTAGATATCTGTTGGTTCTTGATAAGAGGAAACAACGCAATTAAATTATTATGTACTACTTAAATAATTTGAAACCATTCACATTGTTATGGAACTCACATAAGTCTACAACAAATAGGATCACAGCACAAAAATTACAGCAAATCAAAAAGAAACCCTAGTTCCATAAATACACATTATATGGTAAAACATAGGGTTAAAAACAACAGCAATCACTAAGCTTTTACGAGATTTCCATTTCAATCATTAAACTTTAATTTTGTCCAATTTAGTAACTAACCCTCAATTTTTCTTGCACCGGTAGGTCACTGGCACCTTTGGGTCGTCAGAATCCAATGTGCCAGCACACATGGCAGTCAGAATCTGACATACGGCGACACGTAAGCTGACACATCATCAAAAATTGACACCTCATCGTGCCATGTCACCACACCCATTTTTTGATAAAAATAAATTACCAATGAAAAAATGTCAATTGGCCATTCACTCTCTTTCTCAAAATAATATTTAGTTGACACACCCTCTTTTTCTAATTAACTGTACAAGTTTCACATAAGGTGTTTGATGCTAAAAGTTTGGGTTTGTTTTTACAGGCTTGGGCCAATTCTACCAAACCCATCCCTTTTTTGGATGGCTCAACTATTTTTCCACACTATAATTCATTCCCAAGTGAGGCAACTCCTGCTTTATTGCTCAACTCTTTTCTTCAAAAAGAAAATTATGTAACAAGGAGATTTGTGTTTAATGCATCCATGGTTGCTTGTCTTAAGGAAAAAGCAACTAATTCGATATTAAAAAATCCTACTCGCATTGAGGTTGTCACTGCATTTCTTAGCAAATGCTTTATGGCTGCCTTCAAGAATAAGACAGGCATCAATACATCACTAGTAGTAATTAACCATGCTGTGAATCTACAGCCAAAAATTGCGCCTGCATTACCTGAATGTTCATCGGAGAATTTTGTGTGGTTTGTAAGTGCGTTTAGTATTGATAAAGAAAATGAACTGAGTCAATTTGCATTGCGATTAAGGGAAGCAATACAAAGAATTGACAGTGATTTATAAAGAAAATACAAAGTGAAGTTGGATTCTTCAAGCTTTATATGAGTCATTAAATGAGATGGGAGAATTGTTTGGCACAAATGGAGCATTAGAGCATGTTATGTTTAGTAGTTGGTGAAACACTGGTTTGTATGATATTGATTTTGGTTGGGGAAAGTCTTCTTGGGCAGGTTACTGTGGTTTAGATAAAGAAAGACCGCTAACTAATGCGGTTATTTTGATGGATACATGAGAGGATAATGGAGTAGAAGCATGGGTAACTATAAATGAAGATATCATTTTGGTTTTGGAGAAAGACAAGGACCTACTTCAACATGCTACTATTGATCCTTTTCCTTTGAATAAGTGACTACTCATTTCAATATGTAAATCATACAAATCTGTCTGTAATTGAGAAAAAATAAACTTATGATTTGGCCAATGAAACTTTTATATCAACTAAATATGATTTTGGGGAGAAAGAGGGTGAGTGGCCAGGTGTCATTTTTTCATTGGCCGTTTATTTTTTTATTTTATTTGTCAAAAAATGGGGAAGATTGAGGTGTCAATTTTTTACGACGTGTCAATTTATGTGTCACCACTTGTCTGATTCTAACTGCCATGTGTACTGTCACGTCGGATTCCGACAATCCAAAAGTATCAATGACCTGCCGGTGCAAGAAAAACCGAAAGGTAGTTACTAAATTGGACAAAATTAAAATTTAGTGATTGAAATGGAAATCTTGTAAAAGCTTATTGATTGTCGGTGCTTTTAACCCGTAAAACACAAATACTAACGCACAAAGGACAAGTATACATGGTTGACAAACGATCTTGCTAAGCACTTTTTAGGACATGTTTGATATTGCTGTCGGATTACCTTTTATAGTTTTTATAAAACTGCTTTTACAAATCTACTTTGAGAAAAATATTAACTCAATTCAACTCAACAAAGCCTTAATTCCAAGTCAATTGGGATCGGCTATATGAATTCGCTTTCTCCACTGGGGGCGATCGTGAACCATATTATTAGAAATATTTAAAAACTCAAAATCATATTGAATGAATTTACTTCAAATTAGATTAGGTGTACCCTTCACCTTTTTACCCACATCTACTCTAAAGTGTTCTAATCTTCTAACCGGTGCATCTATAAGTCTACGCCGAATATGTCTGAACCATCTTAATCTCTTTTCTCTCAACTTGTCGTCTATAGGGGCAACTCCAACTTTATCCCTGGTACTTATTATGGATTTTATCCATTGGTCGCACATCCATCTTTGCATTCTAATTTCCACCACACTAAGCTTCAATACTTGTTATGCTTTTATAGTCCAACACTTACTCACGTACATCATAGTGTGTCTCACCGCAGTGCGATAAAATTTTCCTTCTAGTTTATGCGAAATCTTTCGATCACATAATACTCCGAAAGCACTCCTCCATTTCCTCCACCCCGCTTTGATCCATTGAGCAACATTTTCCTCACAACATACTCTTGCAAGATAAATCCTAAATATCTGAAATGTGTGCTTTTAGATATAACGACACCTTCTAAACATACATCCATCTGCTCCTTCCTACTATCATCACTAAATTTACAATGCATATACTTAGTCTTATTCCGACTAATTTTGAAATTTTTCATCTCTAATGCACTTCTCCATTGCTCTAGCTTTCCCTCAACTTCTTCCCGGATCTCATCTATGAGCACTATATCATCCGCAAACATCATACACCAAGAGATTTCCTCTTGTATGCCCTTTGTCGATTCATTCATAACAATAGTGAAAAAATAAGAGCTTATAGCTAATCCTTGATATAATCCGATCGTAATAAAAAAGCCTCTTATATCAACTTCGGCCGTACGTACACTACTAATCGCCCCATCATACTTATCCTTAATTACTTTTGGAAAAAATATCAATTTAATTGAAATAATTAATTGCTAGCTTCTTGAAAAAACAAGAGTTTTGGAAAAGCACTTTTGAACATAATACAAAAGCAGTGCCAAACACTCCTCCCTTAGCCATATGTATGGTCAGCAAAGCATTAGCACTGGTATGAATATTACGAAAATAAACTACTGCAAATTTACTCCTTATATTGTGAATGTCCAAGAGAATGTCTCATAGGTTCCACAACTGATCAGAAGATTTTACAATCCAAGATATATCCATGCCAGAAATGACGCAAGAAACAAAATTTTAAACTTAACATGTCAAATTATGCATTAGAATCGAATTTTTAAATGCAGAAATGAGAATTTTATTGAGACATTTGCACAAACTGTTGGAACAAAAATTTTAGAATCAAATTAACACTGACAGAAAGAGAATGAAAGGGCATCTTCAATAAACCTATTTGAACAGAAATTGGTAGTTGAAAGATGCACACAAAGAATAGTACAACCATAGCATCATTACGATGAGGTTTGTTACTAAAAGTACCTGATCCGAGACCGGTAGACTTGAAAACGCACCGTAAAGTCCTCCAAATCGCTGTAGATTTTAAAATGAGCGTCGCCTTACTAGAATCAGCAGTGGCGGTGGCGTGAAGACCGCGACCTGAGAAGCAATGCGCAAGCCAGGAGCAAATGCGGTGGGGGAAGGAGGCGGCTGAGGCTTGATTTCGCACACTAGAATCAGAATATGCACTAGAGAGCTTTGGCTGATTATGGGGATAAGAGAAGGTGGTTATGAAGGACTCGGCCGGTCATAGTGTGGCTGTGTACATGTAGGAGTGCGCCGTCGGAGACGGAGGTTAAGCTAGAGGTGGAGAGAGAGAAAGTGGAAGCTGGGCTAGGGTTCTCTAAGACTGAAAGTTTGTATTTTTCCTTTGACTGCCCCTCAACCGCGAAGAAGAAGAGGAAAATTTTTTAAGAATCTTTTTTTTTTAAGCCGTTTTTTTTATTTCTAAATCGCTTTTGCATTTGCCACTGGGTCTTTTTGTTTTTTTTTTTGGCATGCAAACACAAAATTCATTCCATAACATAGTGAACAATGTCATTGTACAGCACTTGAATGAGCCTTAAAGGCTTACATGTTACCCAATTCAAAGGTAGATTCCCACCTAAAAATTGAGTTACAACCGAATCTGCTACCTAGTTATTTGATTTAGCTAGCCAACTAAAGGACACAAAAGCAAAATTACATTTAAATTCAAGAAAACAATCCACCACAACCCTGATTTCCCAAGAAACAGCAATGGTCTGATCCAAGCACAATTGCATTAGAATGTTGTAGTCCGATTCAAAGACAACAGCTTTCCATCCCTTCTGATATGTCCATTGCACTCCTTGGAGAAGACCATTTGCTTCTACAGCTAAAGGGGAGGTAGCATGACAAAAATTGACTACTCCATCAATCATCTGGCCCTTACAAGATCTGCAGATGATTGCTATAACAGCCTCTACACTATCAAGATTGTAACTCGCATCCACATTAACTTTGTACATACCTCTAGGAGGAGGTTCCCATTTGGACATGTCATTTGAAGATGATGTTGAAGGGAGAATATATGGAAAACCGCACAGCGGAAGCTGGCGAAAAAGGGAATCGAACGAATCCCCGAAAGGCGATTCGGATTCCGATTTTCAAAACTTTTTCGAAAAATAATAACTTTGTTAAAAACTCTTTAACAAAACTAAGTTAGGCAATGTTTCAAATTCATTGAAACTATGTCTTAACTTAGGGTTTTAGTAAATGCATTTTACAAAACTCTTTTGCTAAAATCATTTGATATTTCAAACACTTTAAAAAATCATTTCTATATCAAAACCCTTTTGACATAGAGGGTTTAGTCACTTATCAAATACTTTGACTAATGTCTAAACCCTATGAAAGGCCCATAATTCAACCATGGATTATGTCACCAATTATGTAGAAAATACAAGTTGAACAAAGAATAATAATGATATAGGTCTATCCAGAATGGGCCTAAGAAGGTTCTGGGCCCAAGGGCATCCAAAAGCCTAAATAAGTAGGCTCAAGCCCAAGTCCAGGAGACCTTCGGTATCCATCTTCGGTATACACCTTTGGTATAAAAGGCTTCAACCACTTACCGAAGGTATGTAGAATTATTCAAAGGTATACCTCAGCGGTCACTTTCGACCCCTTCCTCCGGACATATATTAAGAACCTATTAGTGACATATGTCTATATTCTTGATAAGTATTATGTCATAATCTGTGTAAATGCTACCACATGGACCACTCACAATATGCCACGTGGCCCAAGAAATTACTATAAATAGCCTATGATGTTACACTTTTTAAGGTATGTTCACAAAACTTAAAAACTACCAAAAATATATTTTCTAAAGGGCTCATAGTGAGTCAAAGATATACAAGTCCATCACTGACTTGGGTGTCAGAGGACCATTGCCAGTCAACACACCTAACCCTCTTAGCTCATTATTACTCAATTGTACAGGTATCCAGATTCAATCTGGTTCTAGCCCATAGATCAGAAGTTGTTAAGAAAGGAGCTTATCACCAGGTAAGGATAAGACTTTATTAGAGACCACTCTATTCCCCAAGAGGTAGAAGGTTGATATCAAAATGGGGATGGTTACTGTGGCTCCTTTAGGTTAGGGAAGGTCGAGAAATCAAATTGATTCCCCAAGGATGAAGCTTGACCTTGATCAAGAGGCCTTTGTGAAGCCAACCTATGGAGATAAGGATATGGGCTATGAGGTTTGCCTAACTTTCCCAAACTATAAGGTAAAGTTGGAGGTGATCCCTAAAAGAAAAGAGATTTCCCCTTTTCCTCAAGCTCTAGAAAAGAGGCAAGCTTTGACTAAGGGAGAAGAGAAGTATCCTATTCATCAAAGACTCTAGTACCTTGAGAAACCAATTCATCAGAGGCTCCAATTTCTGGAGAAGCCTAAAGAGAGGAGTTAGACAAAAGTAGCCAAAATAAAGCCTCCATTTGATGTTCCAAAGCAGAAACCTATTCAAGAAGACAAGGTACCCTAGACGTTCAATCCAATGCCCAAGAAGGTAGAAAAGTAGGAGGAACATCAACCTAATTCTCAAGCCTCAAGCTTAAGCAGTGTGTTTTCTCGGATCATACCTAAAAGAGAAGGCAGTAGAGGCAGCAGAAAATGGAGAGGCTCTAAGTGGAAGCAAGAACTAACCCCAAGAAGATAGATAAATTAAAGGATAGAAAGATGA
>CAOJBK011320597.1:0-22057 GCA_948294925.1 Codiaeum variegatum | reverse complement strand
ATTTTTCATTAGATCTTCATGCTTTTTCTAATTGAATAGGATTGAGAAGAGATTTCATCTTATTACTTTGGAATTAGGGGTTTAATTGCTTGAGAAAGATTTAAACCTAGAATTGATGAAAAATCCCACTTAATGATTGACTGTTATATTCGTTGATGTGTTGATTGGCCATGCAATTTGAGTAATATGAGTCAAAGTCTAGGTAGATTACTTTAAAAAAATCTATTTTAGTTTCCTTAATTGATTTGCAAGTTTCTTTGCATTTTATTAAATATTTGTTATTTTAATTTCTTAGTTCATAAAATTTCAAATTATTGTTGGTTAGACAATAGAATAGGAGATTGAGTTGGTGATTGGTTGAACGAATTGCAAGAAATTCCCTGGGAGAACGATACCGGGACTTATCGGCTTTTATTACTTGATACAATCCCGTACACTTGCGGGTGTGAAAATTAAGCATTAAAATATATAAATAGAAAGAAAAAAAATAAGCTCTGAAAAATACATCGAGATATGAATAATTTCAAAGGTAGGTATGAATAATTTCAAAGGTACCCCCTCCTTTGATGGAACCAACACAGGAGGTTTTAACAAATATTCTTTAATTTTATCAAAGGTATTTTGGCGCCTTGATTCCCATTTAAATTTGTTTCTTGTTTTAGTTTTATCAAGTCACAAAATTCATTTTCTTTTTTCCAACAAGATTAGAAATAAACCTCCTCAGGTAGTTGACTTGTCCCATAAACTTATGTAACTCATTTTTTATTTGAGGTTGATTTGCTTTAAGCACTGCCTTTGGTTTATTCTTGTCAATCTCAAGCCCTTACTGATGCACTAGAAATTCCAGTAAATTTCCATCTTATACACCAAAAGCACATTTTAAAGGATTAAGTTTTAAATAGTAAGACCTCATTCTTTCAAAACTTTTTCTTGAATGGAACACATGATCTGATGATATTTTAGATTTTACCACAATGTCATCAATGTAAATTTCTATATGATGGCTAATCACATCATGAAAGGTGGCATTCATGGCCCATTGGTAGGTTGCACCAGCATTTTTCATGTCGAACGACATTATCAGCCATTCAAAAGTCCCAATATCTCCTAGACATTTGAAGGTGGTCTTAGAAACATCTTCTTTTGTAATGAAAATTTTGGTATAAAGAAACCATCAATGAATGACAAAAGTTTATTCATAGAGGCAACATTAATTAACATGTTAGCAATATGCATAACATAAATATCCTTACAAGTGATAAAATTTAAGTCCCTAAAGTCTATACATATTCTAAGTTACCATTCTTTTCCATAATAAGGACTATATTAGAAAGCTATTCTGCATACTTGGTTAGTTTGGTGAAGCCAGCCTTAAATAATTTTCAGTTTCTTCCTTAACTTTCAATTCCACCTCCTTGGAAATTATTCTTGGAGATTGTTGGAAAGGACAAAATTTAGGCTTGATAGGGAGGTGGTGCTCAAGTGCCTCTCTTGCTAAACTAGGCATCTCAATGTAATCCCATAAAAATTAGTCTTTATTTTCTTCCAATAGAAAAATCAACTTTTTTTAACATTCTCTTTTAACAAAGCACTGACATATGTAATTCTTGGATCTTGGGAAGTGCCACCATTCATTTCCTCCAATGGATCTTGAACTTCATGTTGATTATCTTGAAGGCATGATGGAGCCTCTATAATATTTTCAAACTATAACTCTTTGAAATCCTCAGTAGACTATTCTTCATAAATGATCTTTGAACCATACACTTCCAAATCTTCCTTAGCTATTTTATTCACTATCTACTGCATCAGAAGCTTACAATTGGCAGATGCAACTACTGCCAAGTCCTCTTTTGTGTGATTAATCTTCAATTTCTTCAATTATAAACCCTCCATCGGCCATTTAGTGTAAGGCACAATAAATGTTTCATTATAAATCAAATCCAAATGATATTGGACCTATTTCTCCATGTCATGCTTGGAAAAATAAGTATTTTAAGAATCTCCACTCCACTTTTTCCCTGCAAATTTGAGAGGTCCCAAATCCACTTCATAAAACTTGGCTTCCAAATTGTTAGCATATGTTGTAAATGATTTGTTATCAGCCCAAACCACCTCAATGTCATTTCTTTTCCAAAAGAGAAAAAATTGATGTAAGGAAGATGACACACATTTAGTTAGCACAAATCCAATATCTCCTAAGAAAAGCATTATAATTAGCCTTTGATTCCATAACAAAGAATGATGTGAGTGATTTTCTATTTCCAACAATGATTTCTACAGGTAAAACTGAAACACCAGTAACCTCGCTTGTAAAAGTTGAAACAGTAATGTCAGTAGAGATTAAATCTTCTTTATTCTTTCCAATAAAAATCAAAATCCTAAGAGGAATAACATTAACAAGTGGACCATTGTCTACTAAGATTCTAGAGAATGGTTAACTATTCAAGTGGGCCTTGGTGTATAAAGGCTTTATGTGTTTGGTCATCTCTACAAAAGGCTTCTCAAGAATGACCCTTTTAGGTTGATTTGGCCAAGTGGCCTGAATCAACACACCACTTAGATGTTCATATAATGATTTTGAAAGTTTTGCCACCCAAGTGTCAGGGAACTCCATTTCCTTAGCATCCTGCATCATGAACCTGAGGAAGCATAACTGAAGTGGTTGCACATCCAAAAAGCAGGGGTTCTCCATCAACTTCAAAGGCATCAATATCCATATTCTCTTCCATCTCCAAAGGTTCATCAAGATCCACCCCATAACCAGAATTGCTGAGATAGGGATCCTTAAGGGTCTTTCTATTAAAATTTGATTTTTTGCCCAGAGTTTCCTAATGCATCACTTAGCCTTGTTTTTGTTCTTCCTTCTCCCTTCTGTTCACAGCCCTTCGTCTCTGAAGTCTTTTTTTTTGTACGAGTCAAGCACTGAGGAAATTTCTTATGCTACACCAAGTACTACTATGTACTTAGGTGTTCAAACTTTGGTACTATAAGCCTTGGTTATTTTCTATTAAATCTTAGGGTTGTCACATCATCTTCATTCTTATGATAATTCGAGATTCTCAAAGAGTAATTAGTTCTATAAAATGATGTTTATTACTCTTTAGTTGTGAAATTTTCATATTCACTTGAGAAATTCCACCTTGAGACTGACCTCTAGCTACAACTATGGCCATTGCCTCGTCTCCAGTTTTTGAAGAACCTTTTGTGATAAAATGGCCTTCTCTTTAAAGACCACCCACCTTCCTTAAAGTTATCTCCCTAACCAGTAGGGTTTATTGATTCATTGGGGATTTTTTATGATGGTAGTATGTTGTATTTCACCAGGAAGTCAAATTTTCCAAAGGGTTGGCCAAAAGTGTCCCAATTCTCCTCGAGCTTCTTTTTTACATCCAAAAATGCTCTAAGATTAGTGTCCATTGTGTTGATGGAAGCCACCACTGGGTATGGGTCTTCCTTAATCAACATGTCATCTTTCTTTTCTGGGAATTTCAGCTCTCCCTTATTGATCTGATCATGTACCACATTCTTAAAAACCCAACAAGCATTAGTACAATGGTTGCAAGAAATTTGGTACTTACAATACTCTTTCCCATTTAGTTCCTCTTTTGTTGGAAGTTTTTAGTTAGGTGGAAGCTTGATGAGTTTTTTTATGGATAAAATCAAAGGTTTGATCTATTTTGGATACTTAAAGGTGTACTGCATCTAAAGATTTGAGGCTTGGGATTTCTTCTCCAACAAAGGGCAAACACAAGACCCGATATTTGCAAGGTCAACAACAACAACCTCAGCATTGGAAACTTTTTGGAAATAAGTTCCCATTGAGGCTTTTCTCATTTGATTCTCCTCCTTAAGTAATTCTTTATACTCACTCACTTTGGTTGCAAGCTCATTAAAGTCTCAAAATTTAGTACCTTGAAACTTCTTCCTCAACTCAATATCAAGACCCCTTTGAGTCATTTTGACATATTCTATTTTTGGTAAAAGGATTTTAAATATGTTCCTCAACCTTTTGAACCGAGCAATGAAGAGGTCGACATTTCACTAGCCTTTTGAGTCACTCTAGATAATTTAGTTATGCAAACCTATAGTTCAGCCCTGAAGAATAGGGTTTGGAATAGACGCTCCATCTCCTACCATGTGAAAATTGAACTCTTCGGGAGTGTAGCATATGTAGTAAAAGTAGTACCGGTTAAAAAATTAGGAAACAATCAAAACTTCAAATCAGAAAAACTTTCATATTTTTCCAATTCACTACGCTGAATGGTAAAACGGGCAACATGTTCATGTATGGATTGTCCCCCTTCCCCAGAGAATAAAGAGAACTTAGAAACACGATAACCCATTGGATAAGGATTATCTCTGTCACTCATATCCAGATATAGCTTATGAAATTCAAGTCGGCCTACTTGACAAAGACCAGGACGATACAATTCCTGTACCACATCATGTACAACATCCAAATCAACTCTTCACATCCTTAAAGCTTAAGGAGGTGGCATTTAGGCCTGAGGAATTGGAATATATCTTTGAGGATGGTTTCCCCCTATGCCTCTGGTCTCTTACTCATAGATCCCAAATTGCAAAGTAGGATTAGTTTTCTCCCCAAAATATACAGTCTAATAGTGATCACAAGTATACGTGCTATTGTAGTATAGACTAAGAACCAAGGTAGAATCTCTCAAGAAACACACGTCAGGTTATGTATTTATTTCGCAAATTGCAACAAAAAGTAAAAAAGAATTTGGATTTTGTAAATAAAATAACAATTAAACTAAAGTAAGCAAATAAAGATGTCGTTATACAATGGTATAAATATGTATAGAGATCTTGACAATACATAGTTAATCGTCCATAAACTTATGCAATCGGGTCAATTATTTATGCCAAATGATTCAAATCTTAACACAATCATTCAATAGAACTTATTATACTAGCAATCACATTCATATAATTAATCTAAAGAATACATGCCTCAATCATTGATCTTAATCCTAAAACTTATGTTTCTATTTTATTTTAAGAACTTAATTGAATAGGTTCTGAGTTTGGATTTGCATTCTCACTCCATCACCCAAACCCTAACTCAAACTAATTAGTGATCAAGCAATCATTTACAGTTATTCAATCAATTCAATTAAGTAAAATATTAGCAAAATCAAAAGGTCCAATCACTATATTCATATCATGATTATTTCATGCTCAACCTCTAGACAAAGTTGAAATTTAGCTCATAATTGGTTTAGAACTCAATAGATTAATATTAAAAACTAAAGGAAATATGTTTAATTTCTTAATACAATGATTACCCAATGATAATTAAAGTAAAAAAGTTTAAGAAAATAAATCTCAAACAAAGTTATAGAAATTCTAAATATCCTTGATGAATTTCAACTTCAATTTGATTACAAGAAAATCATAATGAAAATTACCTAAATCTATGAAGAATTTGAGTCAAAACCCTCAAAACAGAGTATCTATCTCTAAATTCACTAAAAAGTATAAAATTCAATACCTAAAATAGCAAATTTATATATTCTAGAAAATTGCGCCCGCACAGCCCAAATAGATGTGCACTAGCACTTGCAGAAACCTTACACCCATGCATAATTTCTTTTTGGCCTCAGAAAAATAGGACAACCCAAATGTGTTTTGTACGGCCTCGTGCAAAGACCTCTTTTCAGTCTATTAGGAAGTATAGCCCAATCTTAAATGCATGGCCATAACCCAAATTGGCACGGGCCTATGTAAAAAGATATCTCAAGCTCAGTAAACGATACAGGCTTACTTGACTCGTACAGTCTTTTAGGTAGTTTGCACCACCCCTTGCAGAGTATAGTCTCCTTGGAACCTCCAAAAATTGCCTTGTTCAATTTCAACTTACTTAGGAACCTCATTTTCAAATCCGATAACACCAATTTTGTATGAATTCCTTATTTATACTAAACACTACTTTAAAAAACAAATTAAATTCAACTTTTGGATAAAATCCAACTTAAAGATAAGGAAAAAATATAGAAAAATATACCCAGAATAACTCCACCACACATAAGTATTTACTTATCCTTAAGCAAAATAGAACAATGACAACGTATTGACAAGTTAACTCTCTCAATCAAGCTATATAAAACCAAAATTTCATCAACTATTTAGATAAATACAAGTTTAAATCTTCTTAGTTAATTAACTAAATCCTAAATTCAAAAATCAATTTCAACAATTTTAATGATAATATAGCATTGTTAAACACCAAAACTTAAGCTAAAAGACCAAGCAAACTTCTTTAATGAAATAGAGTTAAAACTAGGAAAATAAAGATTTTCATGCTTAGAAACCAACTCAACCTTTTTGAAAACAACATTCATGCCAAGTAAATTTTCACTTTAAGTTATTGCACTTTTTCTTCTTTTTTTCATTTTATTCACTTCAAAGAGCTTGACTTAACTGATACGTCATTAGCTTTTTGATGTGAAGGTAAACATTTGGTGGTGACGACCCCCAATTACTTAGCTAATCACAAACATCAGCCGACTACTAGCACTTTTCGTAGTTCTTTTAATTTAATTCTGCTTTACGCAAAATAGGAACTGGCATAATATGGAATTATTTTCAAAGCTCATTGTTTATTTTGTGCAAACTTTTTATTTATTCATAGTCCATTCATGCTATCTCAAAAAGATATTATAAAATTCTTAAGATGATTAAAAATATTTGTCAAAATGTTAACCTTGCACATAGAATCCATATTACATATAAATTTAACAAAAATTTCAAATTTTTGTAATGCCAAAACATCAAAGAAATTCTTTACTTTAAAATTTTCAAACTCAAAATTCAGTCACCAACTAAGAAGATCAAGATAAAGACCTATCAGAATAGCTAAATTTTTAAAAAATTTTGACAAAAAAACAACTTAAGAGAGATTATCAAATTAACAACACAATATCAAAACTTGTTTACATGATTCCAAAACATTCAACTTAATCAAAGCATGTAACAAACAATAAGCATGAGTGTTGAAAAAGAAAAAATAAAAGTACAAAAGAAATGGGAAAAAGAAAAACTACCCTCAAAAGTTAAATCGTTGCAAAATGCGACTCCAAGGATGAGCCTCACAATATCAGTGTATACCATATACTGCAAACAGCTCACAAAACACATGTTATGGTTATACAATTATGCATCAAAAGAAAAGAAAACAAACTAAAAACAAAAAATAAATCTCAAAGTACAAGTATGCAAAAAAAAAGAATCAAGAAAATAAAATAAAACCAATGTTAATGAGATAATATGATCAATCCTCATTGGAGGAAATCTCCTCCACATCATCGTCGTCATTGGAGTTTAACTTCTCCACAGCTAAGTCCTCCTTTTTAGACTCAAAATCCAAATATAGCTTGTATCACCGAGTCGACATTGGTGGAAGACGTGGTGGCTCAAACCCACGAGCACTTTAATTTTCCCTCAAAGAGTCAATGATCCACTCTAAGTAATCCTGGTTTCTCAATTGCAGCTTGATTATCTGCTCCTAGTTTTGAATTATATGATACTTCTAACTCTTTATGTGACACACTTGTCACTCTAAGGGTGTCAATGTGTGCTCATCTTCTCCTTAATCCTTGTACTGAGTACCAGGAAAGCACCTCCAATCAATGTAATTGAAAGCATGGCCACCTACATAAGAGGAGGATTTGACATTAGAGCTGATGTGGAAGGTCTAATTATAGTAGATGAAGAAATGCTAGCAGAGTGTGGTGGTGGCATAGGTTACTGAGGAGCATTTTGAAGTGCAGGGTCATACAAAAGAACTAGAGGTGGTAGTGGTTCAGGCACATTATAACCATGGTATAAACTCTGGACTCAGTTAGTACCAAGAAAAGCCAAAGAGCCATCCATAGTCATGGCAGGAATAATATCAAATATGTTTACAGGCCAAATGAGTAATGTAGGCCCCACTAGCTAAATCCCATCATTTTTCTCAATTGCTCCCTGAAAACTAGAGAAGTAAGTAGTTGAGATTCAAGCTCAAGACTTCCCTCATATTACCCATAATGAGCCAATCCGTACCTTGAACATGCCCAGTGCTATCATGGCGAGCAGAAATCATATGAGCCAAGAGGTGATGCATCACCCACATACTGAATTCCTTGTAGCTAGTGGCCTTGACTCTACTCACCATATACCTCCCTTTTTCAACAGTGTACTTCTGCCAGATAATGTCTTTTTGCTCATTGGAAGGCCAATTTGTGATTGTTTAATGGTAAACAGGAGAATTGATCTTCACCTCAATGTAAAGTTTGAAGTGCCTCCTAAATTCATCCACCATCATGTGGAACGATGTTCCATTAACCCTAAAATCCACACATTAATTCCATTTATAATTTTTCCCTTCATACCTAAAAGTGCAGTAAAACCCAAGTGTCAACTCCTGGAAAGCAATCTCAGATAACGCAAATAAGTTCTGCCACCCGAGTTATTGTGTAAAGCTTCTCAATTAGTTATGAAGCTCACTACCATACAAACTAGCACAATTAACCACCCAATGTGGCATGAACTTCTTATTAACCAACTCTGAAAAATGCCTTAGAAGTTCATAGTCCTAGAACCTTAGGCAAGAATGGTTAGGACTAAAAGCCCTATGGACTGGTACTAGAGATGGAATGAGTTATGGATTCACTATACTTACCCTTTTCTTCCTTTTACCCTTGTCCTTAGCTTGAATTTGTTCTTTTCCTTTTCTTTTATCCAACTTTATAATAGAGAAAAAAAAACCAAAAAAGCAAAAGCAATGCCCCATTTCATACCAAAGGTTAGTCTACAACTCAATACTTAAACATTCGATAAAATTATCTAACCATAACCCTATACCAAGTTTCAATTCCCAATCCTTATAAAAGAGTGCTAAAAAATCAAATAAACACTATTGCAATGACTAAAACACTTAAAAAGTGGAAAAAGGTTCATTAAGGCATTTCATCGAGCACTTGGTATGCATAAATTTTGAACATAAATTGGGGAAGGAATTCAAATAGCCAACATTCCAAAATCATCAAACAATCATCATTAATAAGAAATCAAACCCTAATTAGCAACTTCTCCTTCAACATCAAATTGTAAAGTGAAATTCCTAAAACTAGGGTTCATAGGCACTTGAATTTAAATTAAGTAAATTCCTTAATTTTCTGATTTGATTAGTTTAGAGGGGTTATATACAATCTAATTCATCAATAAACTCAATGTATAATCCCCCTAAACTAATCTCAAGACAAGTATCTTTAAAAGAATTTCAAGAATATAGAGTAGAGATAACTTACTTGTGATGAGTAAAACCTTGATGAAATTGAAGAAAGTGTGTGCTTATGATGATGATCAATAATGCCAAAGCAAGAAGGAAAATAAGAAATATGGAGTTCTTTGGGTGAGAAGTGGAATTTTAGGGGAATTTATAGTTATGTGTACGAGAATGGGTGCGTATCTGTTTGTGTGATGCACATGTTATATTTTAAAGTTACCTAATATAGTACTTAATGTACAATTTATACTAGCTAATTGATTTGGCATGGCCATGTACAAATCACTTCTTACCCATGCCAAAATGCCATTTGAAAACAGTGGGATGTAAGGGGGGTGTAGCCCATTCGTATGCCCCTATGCAGATACATTAGCCCTATGCATATTAAGCTATTTTTTTTTTCAATTTGCAAACAGAAAAGCACATGGGGATAAATCACGTTTGCACACCCCCATACTAAAACTTAAAAGACCCGTGCAAGTTTCTGAATTCAGCAAAACAAAAATACATTGGTCGTGTAAGACAAGTTATACTTACCCAAGGTTTTTGCATAATATTTTAACACCATTCGCTCATGAAAACCTATAAAATCAAAACACAACACCCATACCATATGCATTATCTCATAACAAAAGGATTAAAATCATAAAACTAAAAGACAAACATAAGAAAAACAAATTAAACGGTGGGTTGCCTCCCACCCAGCACTTCTTTAAGGTCATTTTAGCTAGACGTTGCAAAAAAACTCAAGGATTTCGAAGCAAAATGCATTAATCTCTTAAAATTCTTCCAAACCATAATAATATTACTTAACCCTATGTTCATTCACTTTAAATGTTTCATTTGTCTGAGAGTTAAGCAATTCAACCGCTCCAAAAGGAAAGATATGAACAATTTCAAATGGACCACTCCATCGTGACTTATGTTTTATGGGAAATAGTTTAACATGAGAGTTAAAGAGTAAGACTTTCATACCTGGTTTCAATTGCTTTCGAATAAGCCTTCTATCATGGATAGCTTTAGTCTTCTCCTTATAGATCCTTGAGCTTCATACACCTCATTTTGAAACTCATCCAATTTCGAGAGTTGAAACATCCTTTCCCCCTTGGCTTTATCCATGTCCAAATTAAGGGCTTTTATTTCCCAATAAGATTTATGTTCCCATTCAACTGATAAATGGCACATTTTTCCAAATACCAGCCTAAATGGACTCATGCGAATAGGGGTTTTGAATACCATTTTATATGCCCATAGAACCTTATTAAGGTGATGCGTCCAATCCTTCCTTGAAGAATTAACCTTCTTCTCTATGATTCCCTTCAATCGATTATTTGAGGTCTCAACTTGTCTTGATGTCTGAGGATGATAGGGAGTAGCCATTTTATGCTTGACCCCATGCTTTAGCATTAGCTTCTCAAAAAACTTGTTGCAAAAGTGGCTCCCCCTATCACTAACGATCACTTGTGGTATGCCATACCTACTAAGAATATAATCTTTCACAACATTCACCATAACATTAGCATCATTAGAACAGGTAAGAATTTCTTCCACCTATTTCAAAACATAGTCTACACCAACCAAAATATATTGAAATCCATAAGAGAGGGGAAACGATCCCAAGTAATTGATGCCTCAAACATAAAAAATTTTAGTAACTACAACAATATTAGTTAAGGGCATCTCATTCCTCTTACCTATATTACCTACCCTTTGACATTGATCACATTACTTGCAATAAGCATGTGCTTCTTTGAAAGGGTAGGCCAATACAAATCATGTTGGAGGACTTTCTCAGCTGTTTTCTTGCCTCTAAAGTGTTCATTATAATGAGCATAATGGAAAATTTTATAAAAAAGTGCTCCTCCTTTGGAACACACCGACGGATGATTTCATCCTTGCAAATTCTAAATAGATAAGGCTCATCCTAAAAAAAATTACAAACATGAAATAGTCATTTTGTTTCCCGAAACGACTTGTCAGTCTGTACAATACCACATGCAAGATAATTAGCAATATCAGCAAACTATGGAGTTTGTAATACCATAAATAATTGTTCATCAATAAATGCCTATAAATACTTTGTGGGGTTACTTAAAGCAAGTTCATCTTTGGATAAGGAGGGTAATCTAGATAAATGACCAGCAACAACATTCTCACTACTCTTCTTATCATGAATTTCACAATTAAATTCTTGTAAGAGTAACACCCACCTAATCAAATGAGTTTTCACATGTTATTTAGTCAAAGTTACTTTAAAGCATAATGATCAGTGTGCACTATAACCTTAAAGCTAACTAAATATGCCCTAAATTTGTCTAAAGCAAAAATAACATGTATTTCTTTTTTAGTAGTTGTGTAGTTCAATTGAGGGCCTGTAAGGGTTAAACTAGCATAATATATGACTTTTAAAGACTTATCAACCCTTTGACCCAAGAGCGACCCCAATTTATAATTAGATGAATCACACATTAATTCGAATGGTAAAGACCAATCGACGGTAATAATTACATGAGCAGTGGTTAGATTTTCCTTAAGGGTATAAAAGGCTTCCAAGCATTTATCATCAAACTCAAAAGGAACTTCTTTCCCTAATAACCTACACAACAATTAGCTAATTTTGGAGAAATCCTTAATGAATTTCCTATAGAAACCAACATGACCTAAAAAACTCCATACCCCTTTTACAGATGTGGTAGGGGCAAGTTAGCAATTAAATCATTTTTAGACTTGTCAACCTCCATACCCTTGCTAGGCACAATTTGACCTAAAATAATTCTATGATCAACCTTGAAATGACTTTTCTCCCAACCAAGGGTGAGATTGCTCTTAATACATCTTTTAAGCACAACAACTAATTTATTAAGGCAATCATAAAAAGAATCACCAATGACAGAAAAGTCATCCATAAATACCTCAATATAGTCATCAATCATGTTAGAAAAGACTGACATCATGCACCTCTAAAAGGTCGTCGGAGCTTTGCGTAAGCCAAATGGCATCTGCTTGAAAGAAAATGTCCCAAAAGGACATATGAAAGTCATCTTGGCTTGATCCTCCAGTGTGATGGCCACCTAATAATAACTTGAAAAACCATCCAAAAAAATAAATGATATGCATGACCAGCTATCTTATCTAACAGTGATCGATGAACGACAAAGTAAAGTGATCCACTTTGGTGATGTTATTCAACTTCATATAATCTATACACATATGCCACACCGTTATTGACCTTGTGGGGGCCAACTCATTCTTGTCATTCTTGACAATTGTGATTCCTTTTTTCTTGGGAACTATGTGAACGAGGCTAACCCATTCATTGTCAGTAATGGGATAAATGGTCCCTTTATTTTGTAACTTAAGAACCTCTTTTTCACTACCTCACTCATGGTTAGGTTCAACCGCCTTTGTATATCCCTCTTAGAATTAGAACCTTCTTTTAAAATAATTTTATACATGTATGTAGAAGGGCTAATACCTTTAATTTCACTCAAACCCTAACCAATAGCTTGTTTGAGCCTTTTTAGCTCAACCACTACTCTCTTTTCTTCTTCCTCACTCAATGTCAAAAAGATAACCACAAAAAAAGTCTCTCCTTCACCAAGAAAAACATACTTTAGATGCTTCAGGAGCCCTTTAAGCTCCAAATTTTGAGAAGGTTCCTTCTCCACATTTTGAATCAAAGGAAACTCTAAAGCCTCATTCTCACTCTCCTCAACTAAATCCCCATAATTAAATTCTCTAAATAACTTACGATTTTAGGAACTAAAATGTCATTTTGTCCTTAAGTGTAAGTGTAGATTTAAGCTTATCATCAAACACATCTTGCACAAAACACATCATTCATAGTAGAATCAATGCAATCAATAAAACAACAATCCTCAACAAGTGTAGTGATATATTGTGTGAGATTGTTAAAACTGGAAAATACTATCATTGTCCCAAAACAGACATAGTTAACTTTCCATTTTCAACATTTATTATAGTGTTTGTGGTTTCCATAAATAGTCTACTCAATAAGACATGCAATTCAGGCCTATTTGTCAACTCATCCCCCACTTTAGGCACTATAAAGTCAATAGGCACAATCAAACCCATAACTTGTATTAGCACATCCTCAATGATTCCACTAGGGAATTGCAAAGACTTATCAGCTAATTGGACGCACACTTTAGTGGGTTTCCACTCACCCAAGTTAATTTGGAGAAATAAGACATAAGGCATCAAATTTATACTAGCACCTAAACTAAGCATGCCTATAACCTCTTCTTTATTGCCCATACTAATATCAATAACAAAACTTCATGGGTATTTATCTTTTGGAGGTAGCTTATGTTGAAGAACCGTATTAGCTACCTCTAAAATAATAAATTTTCCCTCTAATTCAAGCTTATGCTTTTCATAGTTTAATTGTTTGAAAATTTTAGCATAAGCTAGAATATTTTGAATAATATCAAGTAATGAAAGATTAATACTTACCTCAGAGTGCATTTTGAAAATATCTTCAAATTGTTTATCGTTCTTACCTCCTTTGAGCCTTTCCAAAAATGGAATAAGTGGCTGGCATGGATTCTTCACCTTGTGAAGTTTTGAAGGAGATGGAGTCTCCTTCACCTTTTCTTACTCCTTGAACGTCTCAGTATGCTCCTTGATCTCATCCTCCTTTCCATGCTTGTCCTTATTACCTGCATCACAAAGGTTATTACGAATAGTGTTATCATAAGTCTTACCACTTATAAGGATTGTGACGGCCTTAGCTTGCTCCGGTTGACTTAGAAGTTTTTCTTGCTACTTAGTTTGTAGTTGATTTGCAATTTGACCCACTTGGGTCTCCACTTTTCTCACTGAAGCCCCCAAAGAATTAAATCGTCGATTGTTGGCCTCTTGAGTTTGGGTGCTCACTTGAATTAACTTATTCAAGCTCTCCTCTAAACTTGAATTCCTTTATTATTGTTGGGAACCAGATGAGTCCCCTTGATAAGGATGCCTTTGCACAACTTGAGGTGGTTGAGCATTATTATTTCTCCACCCAAAATTAGGGTGGTTCCTCTAACCAGGGTTATTTGAGTTTAAAAAAATGGATTATTTTTGAGCCCTTGGTTGGAAGCCATCTAGAACTTGAGCTTTCTCCAACTCACTTACAATAGGATCTTAGCCGGAAGGACATAATTTTTCACCGTAGCCAGAGATGCCACATACTCCACACACCTCTTGAGCTTGGTCCAATGTGCCACCCTTTCTTTTTAGCATCTCAAATTGGTGAATAAGCTCAGCTATTTGCATTACCATATGCTTGTTATGTGAACCTTCATGAGCAATAGCTCACCTCCCCCTCACACTTTTTTGCTAGGAATTGGTTCCAAGAATCTCAAACAATTAAACAACCTCTTCGGTTGTTATTTCACTCATTGAGCTTCCAGCAGCATTGTCCATAATTCCTTGATTCTGATTAGTCAACCCATCTTAGAAAAGTTGGTTGAGAAATTATAGTGGAAATTGATGGTATGAACACTGAATTTGCAACATCTTGAATCTTTCCCAAGCCGTATGAAAAGGCTTACCATCCATCTGCAAAAATGTTGCAATCTCCTTGTGAAGGTCAGCAGTCTTTTGTTGGGAGTAGAAGTTTTGCATGAATTTGTTGTACACTTCCTCCCAAGTTTTGATGGAATCATAGGGGGGGTGGGGGGAGGGAACAAACAAAAAAAAATTAAAGTATTCACAAAGAAACAAATAAATAATGCCTAGCTAGTTCCCTGGCAACAGTGCAGAAAAAATTGTTCGGCCTAAAATATATTGTCCAATAGCGACTGTAAGTATACGGACTATTGTAGTATAGACTAAGAACCCAGTCATATCTCTCAAGGAACTCGCGTCTGGTTATGTATTTGTTTTGCAAATTGCAATAAAAATCAAAAATGAATTTAGATTTTATAAATTAAATTATAATTAAAATAAAGTAAGGAAATAAAGATGTTGTTATGCAATGGCATGAATGACTATAGAGATCTTGACAATTCATAGTCAATCATCTATGAACTTAAGCAATCAAGTCAATTAATTACACCAAACGATTCAAATCTTAACACAATTATCCAATAGAACTTATTCTACTAGCAATCCCATTCATGAAAGTAATCTATAAAAAATATGCATCAATCATTGAATTTAATCCTAAAATTTATATTTCTAATTTGTTTTAAGATCTCAATTAAATGGGTTCCGAGTTTGGATTTCCATTCTCGCTCCATCACCCAAACCTCAACTTAAACTAATTAATTATGCAAAAGATTAGCAAAATCAAAAGACCCAATCACTATATTCATATCATGACTATTTCATGCTCAACCTCTAAACAATGTAGAAATTTAGCTCATAATTGGTTTATAACTCAATAAATTAAAAATCAAAGAAAACATGTTTAATCTCTTAATACAATGTTTACCTAAAGATAATTAAAGTAAAAAAGTTTAAGAAAATAAATCTCAAAGGAAGTTGTAGAAATTCTTAATATCCTTGATGAATTTTAGCTTTAATCTTGATTACAAGCAAAATCCCATTAAAAATAACCTAAATCTATGAGACTATAATGAAATCTATGAAGAAATTGAGTTAAAACCCTCAAAACAGAGTATCTATATCTAAATTCTCTTAAAAGTATGAAATTGAATACCTAAAATAGTTTAAAATTATGAATTTATATCTGCCAAAAAATTACATCTGCATGGCCCAAATAGATGTGCAAGGGCCCGTTCAAAAACCTTACACCCATGCATAATTTCTTTTTGGCCCCAGAAAGTGGCACGCCCCAACATGCGCTTTTCATGGCCTCGTGCAAAGACCTCTTTTCAGTCCAGTAAATAGTAGATCCAATCTTAATTGCACAACCATAACCTAAATTGGCATGTGCCAGTATGAAAAGGTATCTCAAGGTCAATAAATGGTTCAGACTTACATGATTCGTACAGGCTTTTAAGCAGTTAGCACCATTACATGCAGAGGATATTCTCCTTGGAACCTCCAAAAATTGCCTTTTCGATTTCTACTTGCTTAGGGACCTCGTTTTCAGATCTGATGACACTAATTTTGCATGAATTCCTGCTTTATGCTAAACACCAAAAAAAATAAAATTAATTAAATGTAATTTTTGGATAAAATCTAATTTCAATATAGGGAAAAAATATAGAAAAAAACACCCAAAACAATTTGTTATGCCAAAAACTTGTTTATTAGGTCTATTATTATTAATATTAATATTTCGATTACTAGAGCCGATAGGATTATTTATTTTACTAAGGCCAACCTCTTCCCTTCTGTGAGGAGATTTATACCTGTCATCAATGGCTAAAGAAAATCTTGAGGAAACTCTCACGTAATTAATAACTTCTTCTTGGGCTACCAATTTAAAGGTGCTTTCCTATTTTGATGTTCGATCAAATTTTTTAGGAAGATATTGCATTAGATCAATCATAATTTTTTAAAACTACCCAAAGTATTAGAAATCACAGTGTTGGCTTCTTTCATTGAATTCACTACTTGAGGAATTGTCTCCTGTAGCACTTTAAACTTATCAAAATTTTGAAAACCAATGTTCTCACCAGCATCTTCAATCACATTCAAGTTACTATCCCTAGTCTGATAGATAGAAGATTTGTCCATGTTCTGGCTCTAAGAAGTTAGAGCTTCTTTAGAATGTTCATCACCAAATTCCTCTGGCTTTTTGTTGGGTGACTCTCCAACATCAAGAGTTTCTTTTCCATTTTGTAATTTCGACATCATGAAATGCAGTCCCCCCTTGCTAAAAAGATTGTTGGTTATTTTTCAGACTCGCTAGCGTTCCAGTGGAGAATTTCCTCAATTGAAAAATCGCTGACTTCTAATCAAACGGTGTGGATCTCCAAACTTCTTTACCACAATTCATTTGGATTTCATGAAATAAAGATTGTAGATGAAAATACAAATTATAATTGAAGAGTACAAAACTTGGTGTATTAAATATTTGAGAATTCTATAATTATAGTAAACTGAAACACTGAGGAAGGCTGAAAAAGGATAAATAACATTAAAGGAAAATTTAGCTTGATGAACTACTAAAATTAAAACTAGAAATTGTAAAATTGTTATTGTTGATGTTGATTCTTGATTTTATTGATTGGATTATTATGTTGATATTTTTGTGTGTGTTCATGATTGTTTTCCATTGTCACTTTTATACCCTGATGTACCCCTTCCTTAGGCAAAATATAGAAGATCAATAGCTTCCCTAAGAAAGTTAACAAATCATTATATTATATGACTTTAGTTACAAGACTCTATTTCCAGATCCATCTACTCTCTCAATGCCAATTCATACAAATGGGCTTCTCTATGGACTTCTATATTTCTTTGGGCCTTTGATCCAAAAGTTAATTAATCCAGTCATTTTAATTTTCAAAGCCCAAAATTTATTTTTAGGCATAAACACCTTTTGTCATGTTTCAAGTCATAAAGGTGAGTTCCTAGGTAGAGCCATAAGAATTATTTGTTTGATTGGGATCTGAGCTCTATCTTCACTGATACTATGGACAACTCATCATCTAATGATACTACATTGAAATATCATGAGAAAAGACTTATGAATTGGGGTGGGAGTATTGTCAGTTGTTAATACCTTTATATGATATGTATTGCATACATTCTCAATATTGTTGTTAATGAAGGTCTTAATAATGTTAAAGTTTCTATTAAGAAAGTTAGGGACGTAGTTAGGCACATTAAAAACTCTTCTACTAGGTTGAAAAAGTTTAGGAGATGTGTGACATAGTTGGTATTAATTGTAAAAAAGTCCCTTTCTTCAGATGTTTCCACTAGGTGGAATAACACATACTTAATGTTGCCTACTGTTGTCTAATATGAAAAAGCATTTGATTCATATAAGCTACATCATGGTTCATATCCAATGAAATTGCTGACAATGTTTTGAATTTTATTTAATTTGGGGTCTGCAAAAAAGTGTCTGAATTTATTGAAATATTTGGACTTAACTATAAAAAATTTTGGTTTCTTTTAATGTCACCAAAAGATTTTTCTTTATTGATGTTGCTAATGTCTTTATTTTTTTTTGTTGAAAGATATGTCTATTTCTTTAATATTGGCATTTGTCTTGATATTGGCACATCGAATCAGGGTAGAAATATTCATCTGAAATGTTAAAAGTATTGGGTGACCCTAAGAAGATGAATAAAATAATATTTTTTGGTTCTAGTTTTTACCTTGGGGAGTAGCTTGAGTATTTTGAATATACTCTTCCTATTATTTATAGGTCTCAAGTGGTGGTGTCAGGCCCTGCCTGAGTGGCCTGCGGGATTTCCCCTCGAGGAGCATGCCTGCAGACCTCTTGGCAAGGCTCGGAGGAAACCTTTCAGATTGCATTTCCAAGGCATTGCGGATAGGGTTCCCACATTTATGCATCCACATGTGTCAATTGGAGTGCACGTTGTATGTGAAGTGTTTAGAGTCGCCACTTAACCTTTTTAAAAAATAAGTTTTATTCTAAGGTGATTAAGAAACCTTTTTATTTTAACTTTATTTTAGAAAAAGTTCAGTTTTTTACCCAATTAGGAAAGCTAGTCATTTTTGGAACCAAAGGGGGTTCGTGATCTAAAAAACATTTTAATAAAAATAGTTTTGTACTATTTTAATTAAAATAAGATTTTGACCCGAGAAATCATACAAGTTCAGTTAAAATTATTATTTTCGTGTATGCATGAGTAAGATCATTGAATGAATGCATGAACATGCCACTATACATATGACATCCATAAAACGGTAAAGATAAGCGATTTTGTCAAGGGTCCTTCCTCTAGCCCACTTTAGGTTCTAGGGAAGGCACAACTCCCCAAAGAAAGCAATAAAATTTAATTACAACAAAAACCAATTTCAGGGGATCTCTTCTCCAGTCTTATGATATGGGAGGAGCACACATTCCCTAAAGATAAACATTAAACAAAAATAATAAACATGGGATATAAACAACGAATGGAATGAATATCTCACAAATGAAACAATTACAATAATGAAGCAAGTAAGAACAGTAAAAATGACAATAAAATAGAAAGTTTGGAGTTGAGGCCTGTAAAAGGCCTACCGGCGTATCCCGTTGAATGGGAATCAAACCCCATGTCGTTCTCTCTTCTCACGAAGGGCAGGAGTTGTTCTAGTAATAAAGGGGTGGTTGTTGGTTCAGTTGCTAATTGATTTTAGATTATTAAAAATAATTATCCCAACAGGTTATTAACCAATTCTAAAAATGATTAATGTAAAATTGCATTTTGATCGTGTGTTTCGCCTAAACTGGTTTTAGGTCTTGTTCATTTTAATTATGAAAAGATATTCATAAAATGGCCTTAACATTTAAAAATATGACTTAGCTCCAAATCAAAAGGGCTTAGAAAATTAGGTTCAAGATTTGAAGGTAAAAAAATATATTGTACCATATCTACCTTTTTGCGTGTTCAAGGAATAAGAGTGTCTGATGGTTTGACAAAGCCTGAGTGAGTCTC
Organism: Codiaeum variegatum; assembly: GCA_948294925.1. Classification (NCBI taxonomy): domain Eukaryota; kingdom Viridiplantae; phylum Streptophyta; class Magnoliopsida; order Malpighiales; family Euphorbiaceae; genus Codiaeum; species Codiaeum variegatum. The sequence goes on along the minus strand of CAOJBK011320597.1, from coordinate 2,227 downwards.
CTTTGTGTTCAGAGAGTGTGGATTGATTGTCTGGACTGACTAGAAATGGACTGGATTGGACTCTAATTGAACAGATTGATCATTTGTAGTGTCTATAACTAGATCGTCTGAAGTGTCAGTAGTATGAGCGTTGTGTTTTATAGACTTAAGATGTGGAAAAATAGCATAAAAGGTGTTTGGTGAGCATTTTTATGCAAGCTAAAAATAGGGAAAAATGTCTAGAAAAAAAAGTACGCAAAAAGTCCGAAACCGGGTCTGTTCTTGATGGTCGAAATTATAGGGAATTGTGTCGAAAAACCCTAAAAATTGTCTGGCGTGTGCGTAACACGTGTTACGCATGTGCATGGGCCATTATGCTTGCGTAATGGGCTTTACGCATGCATAGTGTCATTTATGCATGTGTCAGGTCGTTTACCCAAGCCGCTTGTCTTTTTGGGCTTGGGTTTTTCCTGGGTCTTGGTCGGTCCAATTTAGTTTATTTTTTTGGATTTTCTAAGCTCTTTTGAAGTCTGATTTGAGTTTAATCAGATCCGTTGGACTCGTATTAACGTGTCAAATAGGAATGGTGTCAAAATGAGGTTTTTCTTCATAAATATGCAAAATTTTCCATGTAAACCCTTGTAATTTGAAATTTTTGTCTCGAGAGTTGCCTTGGAAGCAACAATGGGCACTGCCCCCTTGACCAGTTAGGTTTTCAAACTTTTGAGAGTCAAGAAACAACAAAAAAGTTTGGAGGTACAAAATTAAGGGTTCACAGGTTGGAGCTTGTTTGATGAAATTAAGCATGAGTTGAAATGTATGTTCAATGAGTATGAGTCCTTGTATTCCCCTCCTTCTTGAATTGTGTCTTCTCAGTTTGATTTTACTGAAAAACTCGTTTATAGTTGTTCTAATTTTGTATCATCTTGACCTAAATCTATGCTTTCAACACTGAAATCTAGATCCAAACAACATAAATTAGATAGGTATATTTTTGAGGGAAAAATTGATACATCTTCAAAATTTTATATTTTGTTATAGTTGAAGAAAATGTGGTTAGGTTCCCAATTCTTTCTAAGATGATTAGGATTATTATTGGTGTCCATATTTTAATAGTTGCTTCTGAAAGTGCTTTCAGCACTGGTGGTAGAGTCCATGATTTTTTTAGAAGTTCATTAACTCATAAAATTTGGAAGCTTTGATATGTGTATTGGATTGACTTAGGTCAATAAGCTAGCCCCTAACTATTGAGGAGTTTTTAAATGAACGTAAAGAACTTGAGAAAGGTGGAAGTTGGAATTTTAATTATTTTTTGTTTGGTTTTATTTTGTATATTGCTTCTAAATGTTAGTTCTTTTATACAGAGGTGCTTACTGTTGGTTTATTTTTCCTTGGAAGCAACTAATCTCTCTCTTTTATAATTATTCTCTGATGATTCTTTTTCTTTTATGTTCTTATTAATGCTACTCTTATGTTGTGCTTGATTGCTTGCATTGTTACCTATACTAGTTGTTCTACTATTTGTCTGCCATTTGATTTGAGGGTTTTATGCCAATGGGTAAGTATGATTTGCTGGTGGTATTTTAACATTTCAATGGCTATGTAGAAAGCTATGTATTTTTCACTTATAAACATCATTTATAATTTTTTTTATTACAGTACATTGCATTTGGCTATAATGATGTTTCCATTTTTATTCTGAAATTTTGAGATTGATATGGTATTCTCATATTTATCACCATCTCAATTAACTTTTGTTATTAATTGTGAAATATGAGGCATTAATGATTATACCACAAATCCTATTTATGATGAATAATCTAAACTGAGCCATATTTGTATATTGCATTGGGTTGTAATAATGTTTCCATCTCATATTTAGATTTCAATATGCATGTGTTAACTAACTATGGAAGGGTATTTTTGAATTGAAATTCAGTTCAATTATGCAGCCCAATTTTATTAACATTTGTTCTTCTGTGATTGATAAAAGCAATATGAGCCCTCCTTTATTCATTTCTTAATCATTAGTTTAAAATATTTTTAAGTTTTACATATAATTTTGATTCATTAATGTGATTTTTTGGCAATCAATTGTAATTAATTATGTTTAAGTATATTATTATTATAAATTTTATAATTTAATATAAATAAAATTACTATTACATGCAATTGATTAGACAATACCTGTTTATTTTTATATTTTTTTTGTAAATTTTCAAGTTTTGGATTGTTTTTAACAATGCAT
>CAOJBK011319263.1:0-10349 GCA_948294925.1 Codiaeum variegatum | reverse complement strand
TTTGAAGAAATTCCCAGCCCGCTTTCCTATTGAAATGCAATTCTAGGATTTAGAGATTGTAAAATAGAGCCAAGATGAGTCACTGGGGGACTTCCTAGCCAGATTCAATGCCAAAGCCTTAAAAGTAACTTGGCTGGATCAAGCAAGGGTGGTAGAAGACTTGTAGAAGTGCACCACACATATAAATTTTTCTAAGAAATTTTCTATAGATTCACTAAGTAGCCTTGAGGAGGTTATGCTCATAGCTTAGAAGTACATCAGATAAGACAATACTTTTGGGTAAGCCAATTCTCTCAAAAAAGAAGGGGAGAAGAGGAGGAAACCCCTTCGAAGAAAAGTAAGAAGAAGGAAGTTGGAGGGACAAATAGCTCCAAGAGCACGGCTCCTCAACCCAAGGGGAAGGAAAGAGAACCTACTAGGAGGACCTTTGATTTGTCGAAGCTCACCTTCTTGATTATAAGACATGAGGTTGTCTTTGTAACATTTTAAGACCAAGATATATGGAAGAGGCCTAGGCCGATAGGAAGAGATCCCAAAAAGAGAGATAAGTCCAAGTTCTACAAATTTCACAACACTCACAGTCACACCACAAACAGTTGTAGACATCTGATGGAGGAAATAGAGCGACTAATCAAGCAGGGCTATTCAAAGAGGTTTGTGAGAGACAATAATGATCTTAAGTTGCCAGTGGTGAATGATGGGACCGCGAGGGATATCACTTGTCTCACCAGAGGGCCTTAAGAGGAAGTAACAAGTAGCAACAATGGTAAGGAAATTGCTCAAAGCAAAGAAACACTAGAGTTTGTGTTTTACAATGGCTAGAAGTAGTGGGCATTAGAGGATGGGACGATGGAACCATTAAGAGCCAACAAAATTATCATTAAGACATTCATCACCAACTACAATGTGTAAAGGATCTTGGTGGATAACGAGAGCTCAACCAAACTGTTGCCCTTCGAGGCTTATCAAAAGATGATGATAAAGGACTATGAGTTGAAAGACTTAAAAAACCAAGGGCAGTGAATAAAATTGAAATAACTACAGTTGGATGCATCAGATTATCCTTCACCATAGGGGTAGCTCTGAAGAGTCTGACTATGATAATGCTATTCGTAGTGGTAAGAATACTAATGACTTATAATGTGTTGATGGGTAAATCATTGCTCCATGACTTGGATGCAGACACTAGTGTCCGGAGGGGAAGAGTGAAGGTTCCTTTGCTTGATGGAACCGAGCTTTATGTATACAACACTCATAAGCAAGATCCTAAAGTGGACTTCACTTAAAAAAGGAAGAGCATGATACATATTCATATAGAGGAAGTATGTATGGTTCAAGAAGAGGTGAATTTTGAAGAAAATAGAAGAACCCAACCAGTGGGAAAGCTATAATAATTCCCGATGGAGGGAGAATGGCCAAAAAGATGTCAAGGGTTAACAAAAAGCTGGTGGAGAAAGCCAAAGCAAAAAAGTTCCTAACAAGTCACGAGGGGACCTTCACATTAGACTCCTCAGAGATGCCCAGGATATGTTCGAAAGTGATGACCCATAAGTTGAACATGGATCCATCTTTCAAACCAATCAAGCAGAAGAAGAGGTGCTTTAAGATGGAAAGATAAGCAGTGATTGATGAAGAGGTAAGTAAGCTGATGGAAGCTAGGTTTATTAGGGAAGTGCAATACCCTGAGTGGCTAGCTAATGTAGTTCTGGTGAAGAAAAACAAATGGAAGTTATAAAATGTGTATGGACTTCATCGACCTCAATAAGGCATGCCCAAAATATTCTTACCCATTCCCGATGATAGATAAGTTAGTATAATCCACCATCGGATACAAGTATCTTACCTCCCTTGATGCTAAACAGGGCTACCCCCAGATTAAGATGGACCTTGAAGATGAATAAAAAACCACCTTCATCACTGAGAAAGGCACCTTTTGCTATACATTTATGCCCTTCGGATTCAAGAATGCAAGGGCAACGCATCAAAGATTAGTCAATAGGATATTCAAGGGTCAATTAGGGAGGAACTTAGAAGCATATGTAGATGACATGATAGTGAAAAGCAAGAACTTTAAAGAGCATGTTAGAGACTTGGGGGAAATCATTGAATTAATGAATCAGTATAGAATGAAGCTAAACCCAGAGAAGTGTGCCTTATTCATACGAGGAGGAAAGTTCCTAGGCTACCAGGTGAGCAAGAAAGGAATTGACCCCAATCTAGACAAAGTATAAGCCATTCTAGAAATACCGGCCCAAAATAATGTGAAAGAAGCTCAAAACAGGTTAATGTCAATGGTAGCTAAGAAGTGCTTTCCATTCTTTAGAAGAATGAGGGGAAATATGGTCTTCGAATGGACCAAAGATTTTCAAAAAGCTTTTGAAGAGCTTAAGGGCTACTTGAGTTCAGAACATGTAATGAGCATACCATTACCAGGGGAAAAAGTGCTTATCTACCTTTCGACATCTCCGTATGTAGTCAGAGCTATACTAGTCAGAGAGGAAGCGAAGATGCAGAAGCCAACGTATTACTTTAGTAAAATCCTAAAAGGATCCCAACTCAATTATTGTCTTATTGAAAATTTGGTTTGCTCTCTCCTATTATCATACAGGAAATTCAAGGTCTATCTCCAAGCTCACTAAGGGGTGGTAGTGATAGACAAGCCCTTACAAAAAAAACCCTTCACAAACCAGAGACCTCAGGGAGAATGCTATGCTGGTTTGTAGAGCTCGGACAGTATTCATTACAACATCATCCTCAAGCAGCAATCAAAGCTCAAGCATTAGCAGATTTCATTTCAGAGTGCTCATTCCCTATAGAAAAAAAGTGGAGGCTTCAAACTAAAAGAGCGAAAGGAAGATGGAGTTAGCAGTTGTCTGGGAGCTCCATGTTGACGGAGTAAGCACTTAAAATGCCAGTGGGATCAGGATTGTCCTCCAAAGTGGCACAGGAGTTCTCCTAGAATATACCTTAAATTTGGACTTTCCAACAACAAATAACACAATATAGTACAAAGCCTTGGTGCAGGGACTCAAAGTGGTTGATTTCCTCATGGTGGAAAAACTATGCATTTGTAGTGACTCTCAACTAGTATTGGGCCACATAGATGGAATTTTTGAAGTAAGGAAAGAAGAAATGGCAAGATATTTGGCAATAGTCAAAAGGCAGGCCTAGAAAATGGAGGAAAGAGGGGTGAAGATAGAATATAGAAAGGTATTGAGGCTTCTAAATTGCTGAGATACAACTTGAGTAAGTTGGTTGCAACATACCCCTCAGGGTATCCTGATAAAGTTTTCATAAGATCCTTGATAGTCCTTAGCATAGCCGAAGGGGAAGAGGTGCGAGAGGTCGAGGTAGAAGAAAAAGGTTGGATTTACCCAATCAAAGCCTATTTAAAAAAGGGAAAGCTACCATAAGATTTGAAAGAAACAAAGAAAGCCAAAATGGCACAATGCTTATTTCTCCATTCATAACAACACTTAGTATAAGAGGGCATATTCACTTCCTTTGGCTAAAATGTCTAAAGCTAAGTGAAGTATGTCCTATAAGAGATCTATGAAGGATCATTCAGGGTGCACATAGGGGGAAAAGCGCTAGCATCCATAGCACTTCAGAAAGGATATTATTGGCCGACAATAAAGATGGACACGAGGTCTCTAGTAAGGAAATGTCCTACATGCCAGAAATTTGCAAACTTGGTAAGGGCTGCAGGAATGGAGCAAGTCCCTATATACAACTCTTGACCCTTTGCTAAGTGGGGAATAGACATCATTGGCCCATTCCCAATGGCACCAAGACATAAGAAATTCTTAGTAGTAGCAGTCAAATACTTCACAAAGTGGGTCGATGCTGAGCCTTTGGCAACTACCACTGCAGATAATATAATCAAGTTCATTTGGAAGAACATTATCTATAAGTTCAAAATTATTTATCATCTCATTAGTGACAATGGAAAACAATTCGACAATGTGAAGATAAGGAGTTTGTGCAAAGGGTTAAATATCAAGCAACACTTTTCCTTCATAGCTCATCCTTAGACAAATGGGAAAATAGAGGTGACCAATAAAACTATCCTTTAGGGAAAGAAATAAAGGTTGGAAGGCTATGGAAGACAGTAGGTGGAAGAACTCCACCATGTACTATGGGCCTACGGAACTGCCCTAAGAGAGCCTACGGGAGGAGCTCCCTTTTTATTGATCTTTGGAACTAAGGCGATGATCCCCATGGATATAAGATTACCAAGCTGAAGGGTCCTCTATTGTGATGATGAAGAGAATAATAAGTTACGAAGAATTGATTTAGATCTGTTAAATAAGCTGAGAGAAGAGATAGTAATCAGAATAGCTGCATATACGAACAAAGCATCTAATTACTTCAACAAGAAAGTCAAAACTAGGAAGTTCAATGAAGTGAGCTTAGTCATGAGAAGCCTCAAAGAAACTGGTAAAAGATAAGGAGTAGGCAAATTAGTTCCAACATAGGAGGGTCCCTTCAAGGTCCAGCAAGTGATAGGACATGGCATGTACTAGTTACAAACTCTAGAAGGCATAGATTTACCACATACTTGGAATGTATAACATTTGAAAATGTACTACCAGTAAAAGAAATTAATGAAAGATATCCTTCTGAGTCTACTTTGTATACTTTAATTTTTCATAAGATCTGCTTGACATGCAAAAGACCTTCCTAGGGAGGCAAACGCGTCCTTAATGATGGATATAAGACTTGCTTGATAAGAAAAAAACATTCTCAAGAAGGAAAACACATGCTTGATGAAGGATATAAGACCTGCTTGACAGGAAAAATACCTTCACAGGGAGGCATATACATCCTTGATGAAGGATACAAAATGTGCTTTACAGGTGAAAGTCCTTCCAAGGGAGGCACCTAAAGGAAAAAACCTATAATTAACTTCGAAGGGTGAAGAGCACCCAGGAAAGGAAAGAGGATAGTCCTAAGACATCAAGTCCTCGAGAAAGAATAAATCGACCTCTTTCTAAGAACCTTGAAGGTTGCCTAAGGAAAAGAAAGTGTTCTTTAGGAAAAACCTTCACTTCAAACATGGATTAACAAACCCTTCAAGAGAAGAAGGGCGTAGGTCCCCAAAGGCAAAAGCCCCAAATTAAATAAAGATAAATATAAAATAGAAATCCTTTAAAGGAGCATAAAAAACATCAAGACTAATAAGAGAATTTCAAAGAAAGATAAAAAATAAAAACTCTTGTATTTCATTTCGAATAATTATAGAAATATTACATGATTTGAAATAAAATATAAGGAAAATGTATAAAGTATACAAAAGGTACAAAATTACAGGGAAGAGATCCTTGTTAAGCATTGGCGGCCTCTTCCTTAATACCCATATCCCCACTAAGGTCTTCACTTAAAGAGTTGGGAAGATCTTTATGCTTATCCGCTTTGAAGGTAGGAGAAGAAAGTACGACAAGTGTGATTAGATATTCTTTGAGGTCAGGAACTTTCACCTTCTTAGGTTTGTAAGTTTGAAAAGAGCCAGCTAATTTAGAGAACTTTGTGACCATCTCCTTAATATTTTTATTGTGTTGAAGTACACTATACAGCCACCCAGAGGCGAAGAAATATCTAATGGCCTTGCTAATCCCCCCCTATCATGCCTTTTAGCTTGGTTAGACATAGACTTCATGATGTTCTTTGAAAGGAGGAGATCTTTCTAGAGCTGAGCCTTCTCATCCTGAAGAGTGTGGTTTTAGTCTTTGAAGGTAGTGGCTCATTGAGTCAAGGAAGTTATGAGCTCTTCCTTTTCCTTTAGTTAGCTTCAAAGATTGTCAACCTTCTTTAAAGCACTTTCCCTTCCCTTATTAGGAAGGTCCCTCTCCAAGAGAACACTTTTGAGGGTTGAAGTAGCTTTGGCAAAGGCCTCCTTAGTGCTACGAAGCTTTGAAGAAGGTGTAACAAGAGCTTGATCTTTCCGAGTTAAGCTCTTCTTGAGATTATTTACCTTCAAACTATGTAGAGATAAGATAGTCTCCACTTCCTCATGATCAGAAAGAACTTTCTTAGCAACCTCCTGGTAAGATCTGACCATCAAAGAAACATCCTATGAAGATAATGATAAGTTAGTAAAGAAGAAGAAAAGGAAAACAAAAGTGAACATGAATGATAATTACCTCAAGAGCAGAGAGAAGCTTAGACCCTTAGGACAAGATCCATTTGGCGACTGGAACCTTCATCTTCTCTTGAAAGAAGTTGTTGCCTATATGCTAAGAGGAAGTCAGAGGAGGAATCGAAGCTGAAGATTAAAGATGCTGAGAACTAGCCAAAGTAAGCCTCTTAGCTGAATGTTGAGGTTGATCATTCAATCTTTGATTCAATTCATCTCTACTCGAATTATCTTCTTCTCGAGGAATGGTTGAGGTTCCAATCCCTTTGTGAAGTGCTGACTGATTAGTGGCAGAAGGCTAACCAGTGGAAGAAGAATTTCCAATAAGTACCTCGGCAACCGACTTTGAACTATAGGCTACCTTGAAAAGATCAGTAAGCATTTGATCCTCTTCATATGTGGGAGTTGGTAGGTTATCAACATTAAAATCATTGATGAAAAGGTCTAACTCCCTAGAATAGGCCTTCGAAATAGCCTTATCGTTGTCTACTTCGGTGACTTGGAAAACACAATGGAAAAATGTCAGTGTAATAATGGGAAACATCAAAGAAAAAAGGAAAGCAAAGTTAAAAAGTTACTTAAATAAGTGCTTAAGAAAGAACAGGAGCATCCTCTTCGACTCTTTGAGGAGGGGGAAGAGCTAAGATAACGAAAGGAGGCACAACAACCTCCATTGGGGGTGAGGCAAAAAAGCCTCACTGACTTAGGCACCTTTGACATTATGTAATAAAAGAAATGTCAGAAAAGTGGACAAAAATGCTAGTACTATGAAGGGCAAGTAAAACAACAAGTACCTTATATGCCAAAGGTAGAGTTACAGAAGCTTCGACAGTAGGAAGAATGGGAGCAGGACCTTCACCTAATTAGGGGATACTCCTCTCAGCAACTCCTTCCCATGAAGCTATACAAATAGACAAGTATAAAGTTAACAAAATAAAAAGTTAACAAAATGAAAATAAGCTAATATACAGGCATATAGCTAGATTTATGAATCCTTCACAAGGGTCTCTTCACGGAGTATTTGATCCTCATCTTTCTCACTTCTTTTCCATCAGAGTGAATCATTCAGAGAGGTTTGTCCCTGATAGGGGAAGCAGTCCTAGCAAACTGCCTAGCCTTCCAAGACTTCCCCAACTCCTCGAGACTCTCATACACCCCCCTAAAAGCAAGAAGAAGAAGAGGACGAAGAAGAAATATTAGAAAAAGAGGATGATAGGAGCATAGGGTTACTTGGGGTAGAGCTTTTCTCTGCTTCTTAAGGAGAAGGAGCCAAAGGTCCACCCATGCTCAAAGATGGAACAATGAACTCCTTCTCCAAGAAGGCCTTAACAATAGACTCTCCCTTGTCATTGATATAACTGTACATCTCTATCAGCCTATCCTCGGAGAGATGAAGAGTACAATTGTTGTGGAATCATTAAAGCAACTCATTAAACTCTTGTTCATCCTTTGCCAACAATTCCATGCTATCTAAAACTTGTTGAGTAATCTTCTAGAATTGCAGCATCTGGGAAATTTTTTACTCGAACTTGAGGCTCATGTTGTGCTGATCATAACACCTATTTTTCTCAAAGCCAAAATTTTCCTTAAAGACATTGATGAAGCTAGAGAGGATGCCTTTGATCGAGTCGACCTATCAACTTTGTGCTTTTCCCTCTTCACAATAAAGGGCCCCTCTTCTTCGTCATTCACAAGCTTTGGGTTTAGCCTTTTCAAACTAGAAGCAGAGGGTGGAATGGACTCGAAGCCACATTTGGGGCTTAGAGGAAATGACCTTACCATAGTTTGGGGTCCTATGAGCCGTAGCATGTGGGGGAACCAGCTAACATTCGGACCCTTACATCATTTGTAGAAGGCAGATTTCTAAAATAAAAAGATAGATGGAGTGCCTTCTTTAGATTCATAGTTTGGATCAACGACGAAGGTCCCCCGTATGGATATCGCTGACAGGGATGACTCGAGAGATATAAGGCTTCGCTACCCTCTTTATCTATTCACCCTTTATTTTTGGCTTAGTGAAAAGATATTCATTCACAGCCTTTAAAGCCTTCTCCGAAAAGAAGAAAAATGAAGGTAAGAGCAGAGGAAAAATACATATGTAACAAGAAAAATTAAAGGAAAGGTATTGACCAAGCATGCTTGTGAGACATTGGGGGGTGGTGGTACGACCCTCCCTGTCTCGAAGAAAACTGCAGTGCCTCAAATCATTAATGTTGACCAACCTCCTTGAGTAGATCAATAGCAGTAAGTGGCCCTTATCCTCTTCAGAAAGGCAAGGGTTGGAAGAAAGCTTGTTTGGCTCCAGATACTCCCCATCGAAGTCGAAGCCCTCTTCGTTAGGGCTAATATATTGGACCCTAAAGAACTGACACTTCCAATCATCAGCTTTATTGGGTTTAACAGCAAAGAGCTTCCCGTTGGTCTGATCAGGAGACATGAAGACTCTTGTATCACCTTGAAATGATACAAATTGGTATAATAGCTGGAAAAGCTTCACAGAAGGGGGAAAATCCCCAAGTATAAATAAACAACCTCGAAATAATGAATATCAAGGATGAAATTCGGTACAAGAGTAAAAGGATTTACACCAAAATGGTTAAAAACTTTGACAAAGAAAGGAAAGGGTGGAAATAGTAGACCACTTAGCATGTGGTAAAAAAAAACAAATATAATCCCAATGCCCCACAGGAACACTCAAACCTGGATCGTGATCTAAAAGACAGTGAGTGGTAGAAGGAAAAATAAAAGAAGCATCGTCTGAAATTGAATTAATATTTGGTCTAATGAGATCCCAATTCATACCAGACTTAGGCACAATGATTTGCCATGCAGGGGCAAGAACTCGATCAACGAATTCTGATTTGTTTCTGTAAGCGGACTGACCAACTTAGTGTTGACGAGTGCGGGCCATTGTAAAAAAATTTACAAAAAAAAGTTAGGATGAATAAGAAGAAACAAGCAAGAAAGCTTGACATCGAGAAGGCAAGGAAAAGGAACAAGAGGGAAAAGGTTAAAATAATGGGTTTATATAGACCTTTTAGAAGACCCTTCACATTCTCGACAATTATATTTAGAAGGTGACATGAGGCAAGTAATTTTAAAAAACATGGCAGCAACGTGGTAAGGGACCCATTTCGAAGCAGACTCTCTGACTTCGCACAAAGGGCGTCAAAGACCTTAGTAGCACAAAAATTGCAGGATAAGGGAAAGTGAAGAGCATGCAGCCACACAAGATCCCCAATGTGATAACCAAACAATGAAAGGAACAATGAAAAGAAAGTAAGGATGAACTTTCGCACTAGAGCAGGGGGCCGGAGCCTAGAAAAGGACAACGAAGTAGATATCAGCCTTGCCAAAGTAAAACTGAAGGCTTTGAGGACCTTTGACCGAGAATTTGTTCAACTGAGGATGCGAACCGAGAGTCCTTCAACGTCAGAAGAACAAAGGGGGCCTCAGATACGGATCTAGTCATAACATAAAGGGCCCAAAATCCATTAACCTTGAAAAATCAGCACAAGGAGGCCCTGAACACATCAAGCCCTAGCTCAGGACCCAGGAAGGAGTCTTAAACATGGTTTGTGCCGAAGAGGCCCTTGGACGTGGGACTCACAAATAGAATCATGATGAATACCCCATTGGACACATGTCTCATTCTCACTTAAGGACCATTACACAAACTCATCAGAAGCCGAGACCTGGCACCCCGTAGAATGCCACCAAGGGAATCCTGCAAACACTATAATTTATGACACATATTCAAAGTATGTGATATTACCCCAAAACTCTAAATCCTAATCCTTTTCCAAGCTCTGCTGAACCTAAAGTATTATTCAATTCATTATCAAATTTGGGCATCAGAAGATTTTTGCTAGACTTAAGGCCTAAGCTTGATATTTTAAACTCACATTTATTCACTAGTGCAAATCAATCAAGTTCAGAGTCCATCAAATTCAATTTATAGTAAAGAAGATCAGAATTTGTTAAGTCTTTTAATCTATCAGTTGTATTTTTCAATTGAAAATTTACTAAATTAAAATAGTATTATGAGTTGAACAATATCTAGAAGGTAACGTTTTTTTGCGCGATTATATCTAGAAAGTAGTTTCCTAATTTTTATGAGATTATATTAAACTTAGGTGTACAACTAGTTGGAAATTATTTGATCATATGCTTCCAAAAATTGACTTGACTGCAACAGAAAATTTTAATTTGA
>CAOJBK011318851.1:0-10506 GCA_948294925.1 Codiaeum variegatum | reverse complement strand
CAGCTCTTTCTTCAGTCCTGAAGTTGAAAGGTGTTGTAGATAAATTTGGTGACTGAGTTTTGTTTTTGCTGGCATTCATAAACTTCGTGCAGCTGGTGAAAAATGAAAACGATGTTCAGTTGAAATGAAACATCTTTTCTAAGAAATCCCCACATGTATCTTGGATAGTACTATGTTCCATGGGAGAAATTAAGTAATCTGCACAAATTCAAGCAAATAACTTAACATGCTTTATAAATGATAAGTGCATTACTCTGTTGGGAGGAAATGCCATTTTGAGCGAACTGTTTTGCTCCCAGATGCTAATGGGTGAAGAGGTGTTCTTGCCCTGCAATTTATACATTTAATTACCATGTATGACATTGAATATTGTCTTGCAATCTTCATCAAATTTAAGAAGATTTTATACCTTACATCTTCTGACTGAGGAGTGACTAGAGGCTGTTTAGGTTCTCTGAGCACAGACACCTGCCGTTCAAGAATCTTGTTAGCATGAAAGATTAGAGATTTTCCTGGTTAAGTTTGCAATTAAGATAGGAAAAACAGGCACCATGGTGGGAGTCTTTGATGGAGTTGAGCAATCTTTTGATGGTTTATTATTGGAACAGACTCTAGAATTATCGATCTTTTGAATAATTGAGGAAGTTATTCTATTTAGTTCTCTGACAGGAGTGAAGTTCATGGACTTGTGTGTTGATTTTGGAGTTAATTTCCTTTTATCCATGGAGTCTATTGCAGACTTCTTACTAATTGGAGTAGCATTGTTTTCTTTTTTAACACGAAGTGTCGCTGCTAATTTAGCAGGTGAACATAGCAGCTTTGATGCTCTACTAGAAACCTGTTGTTTCTTCTTGTTTGTTGATGTCAAATAATCTCTATTAGAGATAAAATCCTGCAAAAGAACAGAGTTCCAAGTGTAAGTCAAGACTGTCAGTTGAATTAAAGAAAAAAACAAAGTAAAGATGTCTTCTTTGTGTTGATTACTACCTTCAACAATGGTTTCTCCATCAATTTTGTTCCGGTAACCTCTGTTTCAGTCGCATTTTCCTTATTATCACCAACACCAAGTTGATTTAAAGATTCAAACTTTACACATTCCTTCACATTATCTTGGTTTTCTGTCAATAGATCAACTTCTTCCACCTTTTTGCTTTCTGATTTATGTATTTCAACAGGCAAGTTATGCTCATACTGAACAGGAACAGAACTTGCCTCAGTATTTATTACGTCTTTGACATCTACTACAGTATCTTGAACTTCAGCTTCATTATTGATCGGTGCAGGCGCATTGTTTGCTGCAGCATTTACTTGTTCAAGCAAAGCCTTTCTAGCAGCAAGATTCTTATAATGTGCTTCAAAGAAAGCTTTTTTCTGAGCAACAGAACCAGGGCGTGAGAATCTCTCAGCTTCTTCGACATATCGGTTATGAGAGAAACTTGACCATTTCTCCCAAGCTAATGAATCTGACACGAACCTTCCAAAAGAGATGGATTGTCCAAGTGCATGAATTGGGTTTCCCTGTTAATATTTGACAAAAACAAAACATTAACAACATTGTCAAGTCCAAACCAGTTGGAGATTTTGTCTTAAGGACAAAAGTAAAGAACCCATTATGAGGTTGACAAGAATTATTAGAACCCAATTATTGAAAATTTAAAAAGACAGCAAATTGAAACTAAAGAACTGACCTCATTATTGGAGGGATTAGGAATGCCAGCAACATAAGAGAATGGTTGATGCTGCATGAGATAAGTTGGTTCCTCCATTACCTTAAAATCTTCAAAACTTTGATCTTTTTCTTTGTTTTTGTTGTTCTAAATCTAAACTAAACTAACAACATTTTTATTTTGTACCGTTTGAATTTGAAATTCAAATGGAAAGAACATTGGCCATTGGGTCCATGCTTTGGGAAAGCTTGCAACTTTAACTGAGAAAAAAAGCCTAGAGATCTTTTTTTGTCTGAATGTGGGGCCTCTGTTTATATATTTTTTGAACAATTCTTATGAGTCAAGTATTTATTTATGATTTAAGGCAAAAAAAAAGTAATTATTTATGAGATTGGCAAAAACAAAAAAGTAATTTATTTATGATAAATACAGATATATTTTTTTTTCATTTTTTATATTCATGTTCAAATTTATTTATTTGATCTTTGATTTTTTTTTAAACTGGTGGCACTAGTGACAAAATGCTCTCCGAGCTTTTTTCAACTTTGTTTGGGGCCCACATTATGACATCCTTTTGGATGGGAGGATAGGAAGTATGGAGGAAAAATGTACGGAAAATTAAAAGGAAAGAAAATAATTATTTTCCCTTCCTCTTGTTTGGACGAGAGGAAAATATGAGAGTATAGAAAGTTTAAAATTTTATTTAAAAAATATAAAAAATAGTTTGAAAAAAAGTTATAATTAATGAAATTACAAAGATATCCTTAACTTAAATGGTCTTTCAGTGACAAAAAAAATATATTTAAAAATATTATACTTAATTATAAAAATATTAATTAATTTTCTTATTTTTTTTCATTCAAAATATAATCCTTTTGCATTGTTTTAATTTATATGAATTGCAAAGGTAAAAACAAAAAATTTGTAGCTAAACTAGCTTTAACAAAATTTCTGTTGTTTAAAAAAAATTATCACAGTGCAAGAATAGCCATAGATAAAAAAATCCACTTGTCAAGAAATCTTAGCCATTGAATTGTTTCTAATCCATTCGGGAGACAATTTTTGAAATTAAATAAAAAAGAGTAAAAAGGTTGATGCGTATGGATCTTGGCCAACGCTTGGTTTGATTGGCTCTGATCGCGCTGGAACTAGCCTGCACAAATAAGACAGTTGTCAGGAGTGCCCTGACGTTATGTCCCGCGATAACCCTCCGACCCTCAAGTCAGAAATAGATTGTAACTAAATAGAATACTGTGTTGCTGAGATCTGTATTTATAGGATAAAAGTCTTGTTAAAGGGGACATGTGTCAGCTCCTGACACTTTGTAGTGTACTTTTCCATAGGGCCAGTAGCACATATTTACTTGTTGTGAGCCTAGAGTTCAGGTAGAATATAATACAACAGGGTTCGGTCAAAATCTAAATGTATTATTAAGACCGAACCAAGCCAAGGTTGAGCGATATCAAAAGTAATTTGAACAAAACTCTTCAATTTTAACTAGCCTATCTCTTCAAATCGGAGAGACTGATTAGGAGGGAAAATTTAATATTATTTTCTCTCCTCTTCATTTTCCATCCACCTTTCCTAGCAAAGGGAAAGTGGATCTTCCACTCTACTTTCCACCATTTACAATTTTCTATCCTCTTAATTTTCTACTCTCTCAAATAGATGCTTAACGTTCATACTGTCTGGTTAATTTGAATTTGAAGAATTTTCAGTTTAACTCAAAATTTAAGGAGTTCGAATTTTGAACATGAAATAAATGTTTAAATTTTAAAAGTATTTAAATGTTTAATGAATTATTTTATTTTACTTTAAGTTTTTAATTAATAAATTTTAGTTTAAATTTATTTCAACGAAATTTTATTTTAATTGAAACTGTGCACAGTATAGGAAAATCATATAAATAAATATTGAAATTGTTAGTTATAAGTATATATGAAGATGAAATAACTTATTTTTGGCAAAAAAGAAAAAAATTAAAATAACTTAAATAGGACGCCAAAGTCAAAACCTAATGCCATGAGGGCAATATTAAAATGAATTTGTGGAAACACTATGTTTGGAAAAGCTAAAAATGTCAGAAAAAGTAAATCTGTGGTTGTATTTCATAAAATTGAAAGAAACAAATTTATCAGCTGAAATTCAAATTGAAAATTAAACAAAAAAATATAAATATTATATCTATAATTATTTACAAAAATATTTAAAGAAAAGTGCAAAATATTCTTCTTCTACTACTATAAAGTTCACTAATAACCTCTTTTAGAGCATGTTTGGTTTTAGAGTGCAACAAATGAAAAAATTTGAACAATTGATGTGCTGGATTAAATTTGCAAGACACTCATAAAATCTAACTTTAATAGAGAATTCAGATAGGAGAGGAAAAACCCTCAAGCACAAACTATTCTCTCTACTACAATAAATCTTTTAATAACCTCTAGATACTTCAATGTATGGCTAGCAAATTTCCAAAGGCTTACTTGAATAAATAATTGCTCCAAAGTTAAGCGTTCAACATGCATGCAATTAGCTAATAAATAGCTAAGAACCTCTTAATCACATCCATCAAACAAAAAGATGGGTGAGTTTATTAATGTTTATGCTTGAAACTTAAGATCTTAACAAGAGAGCATGAAAGATAAAAAAAATTCATTTGTATTTGTTGACACTGATCTAAAAGCTTGAAGAAAATGAGCCCAAAAAGGGAAATGTCAAGAGTCCATGCCCAGAGGAAAGGACAATGCCTAGAAGGAAATCACATTGTATTGAATCAAATATATATCCTGTTAGAATGCTAGAGTGTATTAAAGAATAAATGGAGCTTAGTGTAGAGTAATTTATCTTGGCAGTGGTCCCAGTTTCATAACTGAATCCCTACACACATGTAGTGCATGCTTGCCAGCTCATTTCCCTTTCTATTAGCAGTAGTTAGTTGCAGTGGTAATATAAAGAAGCTGTAAATGGATTGTGTTTGTGATCATCAAATAACAGAGCTTTTTCTTTGCTGATTTTTCTGGCTTTAGAAACAATATGTTCATATCAATTCACATGGTATCAGAGCCTTGATCTTGGTGCCTATCGAAGAATTTAAAGAAGAAGAGAATGGAAGATTATGAACAAGGTGTTCATTAGAATCGACAAGCTGAGATTCAAAGAAACACTGGCATATCAGGCAGAAAAGATGGAGATCCATTGTCTTTATAAGGATTTGATAATCTAGGTATGGTGTTAGTGTCAACACCACTGGATGAGATGAACTACTTGTCTTGGAGTAGATCTATGAAAATTGCATTAGTTGCTAAAATGAAGCTTAGATTTGTGAATGGAAAATGTTCAATGCCTTCAGAGGATTCAAATGATTATGAACAATGGCTGAGGGTAGATAATATGGTATTTTCCTAGATCTTAAACTCTATATCAAAGGATTTGGTGAATGCGTTTTGTATATGTTGATAATGGTAGAGAACTATGGGTGGATCTGAAACAGAGATATGGACAAAATAATGGTCCATTAGTTTTTTAAGTTCAGAGAGATATTTGCTCAATAACTCAGGGAAACATGAGTGTACCAGCCTATTTGACCAAAATGAAGTTAATGTGGGATCAGTTGAACTGTTTACTTCCTCATATGGTGTGTGGTTGTGGGCCCGGGTCTGCTAAGTTAAAGGCAAACTTGAATGAATTTTATCACTTACTGCAGTTTTTGATGGGTTTAGATGAACAAGATGAGCATACCAGAAATCAAATCTTGATTATGGAGCCTTTACCTTTAGTACAAAAAGCATATTCCATGGTTTTAACTATTGAGAAGTAGAAACGGGTAGGGAACGCTAATGGAATTAATGCTATTGTAATGGCAGAAAAGGATAATATGCCAAAAGGAGGATCTAGACAAGGAGGAGGTCGTAATTTTGGACAGAGAAACAAGGATAGGAGCAAAAAATGTTCACACTATGGAGTTCCTGGTCATGATAAAGAAAATTGCTTCAAGTTAGTTGGTTATCCAGATTGGTATGATGAATTGATGAAGAAGAAAGGTGTGACATGCATCAGGCATCAATTCTACTTCTAAGTCCTTGGTGAATGTGGCTAATGTCACAGTAGAGGATTCATACTCTGCATCTAAGCAAAAACAGGAGGACTTTGACAATGTTGTTGCAGCAGCTGTTATCAGGGAATTTTAGAAGTTAATCAAATGCAAAAGAGTTGTTGAACTAGGAGTAACAAACTACTTGAGTTACACAAATAATACATATTCTATTACTCTAAGTGTTTTTTATAGTAAAATAGAAGAATTATGGATAATAGACTCAGGAGAAACAAATAATATCTGTTCAGAAAAATCTTTTTTTTCACACACTTAACAAAACTGTCAACCCCAATTTTGTTCAATTACCAAACAAATTCAATCAAACTGTCAAACAAACAGGGACTATTTCTCTTGGCATGCTTACACTTAACCAAGTTTATTATATACCAAACTTTGCCTTTAGTTTGCTTTCTGTAAGTAAGATTACACATGGCTTCCTGATCAAAATTACCTTTTATGGCACACATTGTGAATTTCAGGACCTAGTCACCGATGAAGTGATTGTTGTTGGAAAAAAGCATCATGGATTGTATATTCTTGACAAAACCAATTTCACTATGGATACTATTCTTGAGTTTTGTAATAAAAGGTATTTTGTGCTTACAGTATATCAGAATGATCTATTTGTTAAGAGTACAAACACTTGTTATGCTGCTGTTCCTCCTGTACATACTCAAAATAAAGTTGTACCTATTACCTTGTGACATAGCATATTAGGTCACACCTCATTTTCTAAGATCTCACATTTACCTATTGTAATTGATGATGACAAAGAGCTGAGCATGTATGTAATACTTGTCATTTGTCTAAACAAAGCAGATTACCCTTTCCTATTAGTCAAGCTAATACCTCAGAATCTTTTGAGATCATACATGTAGACTTATGGGGACCATATATGATTCCTTCAATCATTGGAGCACATTTCATTTTAACCATTGTTGATGATTTTTCTAGGACTACTTGGACCTTTTTGTTACAGAACAAAGGTCAAACTTTGGCACACCTTAAGAATTTTTTTTGCCATGGCTCTAACTCAGTTTGGTAAACATGTCAAAGCATTGAGAAGTGATAATGATATAGAGTTTTGCAGTAAAGAAACTGAGCAGTTTCTTATTGCTCAGGGAACCATACACCAAAAATCTTATGTTTACTCTCCACAACAAAATGGTATAGTAAAAAGTAAACACATACATTTATTAGAAGTTGCTAGAGGTTTACTGTTTCATTCAGGTTTGCTTAAAAAGTTTTGGGGAAAGGCTGTGTCAACTGCTACAACAATTATTAATAAGATTCCTACTAAAGTTTTAAGATGGAAAACACCTTTGAGCTATTAATGAATGAAATACCATATTATAGTAGTATGGGTGTTTGGATGTCTATGTTATGCTACCAACATAGTACCCCATAAGGATAAATTGGCTGAGAGAGCAAACAAATGTGTATTTGTAGGGTATACCATGATACATAAAGGTTTCAAATTGTATGATCTAACTACTTAAAAGTTTATTATGTCTAGAGATGTTGTTTTTATGAACACATCTTGCCTTATAAGAATCTTGTTGTTTCCTCTCCATATCCTTTCACAAATGATTCAGATACACTTGTTTTACCATTACCTGTGCCAGATGATCCTATCACCTTCTCTTCCTCTGTGACACAATCCTTTTCTTTTGATCTAGAACCTCCATTAACTTCTATTCCTTCACCTATTAATGATGATACTCCTAATTCTGATGAAATCATCACATCCTCACCTCCACATATCAGACATAGTCATAGACCTAGGAAACCTTCAGTTTGGATTCAAGATTTTGTCACTGTTGTGACTACAAAATCTTGTACTTCTCACCCTTTACAACCTGCACCTTTTCCCATAGGAGATTTTGATCAGTTATCATTTATTGTTAATGTTTCTACTGTCATGAACCTACTTTTTACCATCAAGCACAGGGTGATCCAAATTGGGAGGAGGTAATGCAGAAAGAAATACAAGCTCTGGAAACCAATGGTACCTAGATTCTAACTTCTTTATCAGAAGGCAAGAAAGCCATTGGATCTAAGTGGGTATATAAGGTGAAATATAAACAAGATGGATCTATGGATAGGTACAAAGCAAGGCTTGTAACTAAAGGCTTTAATCAAATAGAAGGTCAAGATTATGGAGACAGTTTCTCTCCTATAGCAAAAATGGTTACTGTCAGAATTTTTTTGGCAGTTGCAGTTGCATCTAAGTGGCACATTCATCAAGTTGACATTACTAATGCACATTCATCAAGTGAACTGCAATACATTGCTTATTTGTTATAGGAACTTCAAGTGTCAGTTTCTTTCCTTATACCTCTTTATTGTGATAACCAAGCTGCATTGTACATCACACAAAATCCAGTATTTCATGACAGAACCAAGCACTTGGAGATTGATTGTCATGTTGTCAGAAATAAGTATAAGGAAGGGTTTGTTCTGCCTCAACATGTTTCCTCTGTTCATCAACTGGCTAATTTGTTTACCAAATCTCATTCACTCAAGGAACACTTTTGATTACTGTCCAAGATGGGGCTTTTCTTATAGCATCCATCTTTAAGAAGGGGGGGGGGGGGGTATTAAAGAATCAATGGAGCTTAGTGTAGAGTAATTTATCTTGGCAGTGGTCCCTGTTTCATAACTAAATCCTTGCATACATGTGGTGCACGTCTGCCTGCTCATTTTCCTTTCTGTTAGCAGTAGTTAGTTGCAGTGGTAGTATAAAAGGAGCTGTAAATGGATTGTGTTTGTGATCATCAAATAACAAAGCTTTTTCTCTACTGATTTTTCTGGCTTTAGAAACAATATGTTCATATTAATTCACATATCCAAAGCCCAGTACAAGTAGCAAGATAAAATTTGGTCTAGTCCTTAGAGCTCTACATCTAGGGCAAACTCTTTTAGGGACAATTTAGTATTACTGTTGGAGACTGTAAAAGCGCTTTTAAAATTTTTTTGATTTGATTGATTTTTTATATTTTTTCTAAAACTACTTTTTTAAAAAATCAATTTACTTATTTCTCTAAAAAGCAATTTTACAAAAACACTTTTGAACAAAATATAAAAAATTTTATTAAAAAATGGCAAAAGCACTGCCAAACACTTCTCTTAGACGAATTCAAACACTACAAAAAGGAAGAGTATGAGCAAATGAAAGACATCAACACAAAAATATATCTTAAAACTTTCTGCAAAATTTTTGAATCTAGCTCTGCCAGTTGTTAATTTATTGGTATAAAGAGCGATGGCAAGCCCTATAACTTTAGAAGCTATTTTCTATCGACGAAAAAAGCCTACATTTTTAGGACATTGCGTGACACCAATTTGACTGTAATCCCTTACTTTCTCATAAGAATTTCGACCAAGTCCATAAATCATTCAGATTTCTTTTGATATAGACTTCACATGATAGCTTTATCCATTTAGTCTCTCTCTTTAGGAGTGAGACCAAACTCATAAGCCACCCTATATTTGTTGTTATGCGCAAGCCTAAACTCTTGCATAGATTTTTGTGTACCTGCAACAGAGAAGTTTCGGGGCATTTAGATAATCTTTTTACTAAAACTAAGTAAGATGTTCTCCAACTGTAGAAGGATATGGGAAAATAATATTATTTCGAAACTCTCCATACTCCATAATAGAGAAATTGAGGCTAACAATCATCTTTCTCTTTATCTCTTTGGACAGGAATCGCTTCTCGAGGAGAAAAGTAGGATTCATGGGATTCATGAGAGAGATCAAAGCTCTAACTTTTTCACCCCCTGTTGGTGCATCAATCAGCAGAATTAGCCCTTTTTACTTATTATTTTTTCCACCTTAGGCTCTATTATTTCAAGTTTAATTTCTAAACTTATTGTTTTAATCCCGAAAGTAGAAGGGGAGAATGGAATTTCAATGTTGCTTCCCATTTTACTTAATAACTTCCTTTTTAAAATTATTTTGAAAATTCTAGCTGCTAGGCTTAGTTTGATTGCCTCTAAAATTGTGAGTGTCAACCAATTTGGATTTATTAAAAATTGATACATTGAAGATTGTGTGGTAATAAGACTTTAAAACTAGACATCAAAAATGCCTTTGAATTTATGGAATGGGATTTTATCATATCTGCCCTCTCTTGCTTTAGTTGTTTTTCATGTAGTTTCTAAGACTGGACTTACCTATCAGTTATTCTAAATGCTTCTCCTAAAGAATATTTTTCAATTTTTGAATGCTTTGGAAGGCTCAAAATAATATTGTGTTATGTGACTCTTTAATATTCTTAACCTTTGAAAGACTATTAAAGGGGCGAAACATTTTTATCGTGGTTTCATGGACAATTCACAAATTGACCTAATGATTCTTAGGCGTTTACGAGGGTTTGGCATCCCTAAAACTGTTCCTCATCTTCTTGAAGTTAAGTGGACTTCTTCTCCCTTGGGTTGGTATAAATGCAATATTCATGGTTATGCTTGTGAGTGTCCAGATAGTGTAAAAGCTGGTGGAGTGTTTATACTCCATAATGATTTGTTGTTTTGCCATTCAATTAGGCAAGCTTTTTGCTTTTGAGGCTGAAGTAAAAGCTTTTATTATAGTAGTTAATTTTGTTTTTAGATTCAAATTTTCTCCCATTTAGTTTGAAAGTGACTCATTAACAATTGTGAAGGGGTTAGTTCTAGAAAATGAAGATTCCTTCACATCTTAGAAAGAAGTGGAATGATTACCTTCTCTTTTTACAACACGTGGACT
>CAOJBK011318429.1:0-12934 GCA_948294925.1 Codiaeum variegatum | reverse complement strand
TATATATATATATATATATATATATATAATGGAGAATAAATAAAACATAGGTCTGATCATGGACTTAAGTCCTCAATTCATAGCCACAAGGAATGAGTAAGGATTATTTAGGTTATCGAATTATAAGCATTCAAACTACACTAGTCTTCATGCTAACATTAGGCATTCTTCATGAGTAGAACCTTTCTCTTACTCTTAAATCTCCATAACTCTTGTGTACATTAAGTATCCTTGGAATACCAAGGCAAGATTACAAAGAAGATAGCTCACAACCTCAATGAATTGAAAACCTAAACTAGTAATTAATGCTTAATTGCAATCACATTATATAATAAAATAATATTACATGCCCCAGAATATCAATTGTTAAGTTAAAAGTCCATGATCATCCATACATGCCAAGACCACCACATTCCATCAATATATAACTCTTATATACTAACACGTGATGATGAACAACCAGTCCAAACCACTACACTAGCATATGATTGTATAGGTTCTGTCTATATAGTGGTATGGACAAGTCCATATGGTCGTACAGAAGAACTTCCATACGGTCGTATGATAGTCCAGTGGCTTCAGACTCAATCCCCTTAGGACCATACGGTCATATAGAATTTCTTCTATATGCCTGTATGCTAGTCTAGAGACTTGTGGGAGATATTCCGTCAATGCCATAAGGTTGTATGTAAGGCTCCATATGGTTGTATCCAAAGACAAAACAGTGGTTTTGCATAAAAATTGGGTGTCTCTGATACCATTTGAAGGAAAAACTACAAGCTGCACAACAGAAGCAGAAGAGCACAAACTGTGAGGTTCAGTTTTTGGTTTTTAAAAATTTTGTAAGACTTAGTTCCATGCTAATACTCTTTTAGAATGGATGGCTTATATATTTATTAAACTTTTTAATGAACATCTAAACCTAGATTAGGATTCATAATTTCAATCAAGGATCTTTAGCCAATTATTGTGAAAAACACAAATATAACTAAGGAGAATGATTAGAGGCATCAAATACCTTAACTCCGTCCTTCGTTAATCCCCTCAAGTGTGAAGTCTTTAGTTTGACTCACACTAAATCTTTCCCAAGGCTCAATCTCCTATTCTCTTCAAGGAACTTGAACCGGCTCTCTTTGGTTGTCCAAATCCTTTTAGTTCTAGCTCCTTTGATGAGATCTTGAGAATCTGGAAGTTTTTTTGGACTTAAATCTCTCCACACACTCCTATCACAAAGGGATAGAAGAAGATTTTATGGTTGAAGAACTCTTCTTCAAAAATAAACTCCCTCTCTCTACTATGGTGTGGTGATTTGAAGCTTCTCTCTCTAACCCTTAGAGAGCTTCCCTCTCTACACTTTTGAGAAGAAGATAAATAGTGATTAATTCAAATCACTTAATAACAAAGATGATAGCCTGTTGCTCTTCTATCAATACCTTAATTTCCCTTTTCCTTAATTTAAAGAGGAAATAAGGAACCATGTCTATTTGTCCATTTGACTATGTGATTAGTCAATTAGTTAAATAACATTAAGGCATAATTAGTAGGAACTCTTCTTAATCTCTCATTAACCACATCTAATGTGAATTAGGTTAATCATCTCATGATTAAACCTAATTATTTTTATTTTTTCTAAAACCATTACAATCAGTCATGCCCATTTGTATCTCATCCAAACTATGACTTAATTGAATTAATCCTTTTATGAATTAAACTTTAAGACATGATAATGTCTTTATAAATTTAATTATAAGTTTAATTCAATCATCATTAATAATTAATTAAACTCTTTAATCAATTATTAATATGATTTAATTCCAAGCCATGGGAAAAGCTTTTTGGTGTGAGACTCACTAGTTCATGCTTTAATTAGAAATGGGATAAATAAAACTTTTTTCTTCCCACCCAGTTCGTAATCCCATTGCACACTTAGTCCCATAAGTCGTGAGCGACGTCTGGCATAACATGACGCGACTACCTAATTAGAAATGAATGTTGACGATCATATCCTTGACATTACATGGACCTCTCGATCATAATTATCGTGCACTCGAATCCCTTCAATACGAATTCTCAATCTTAGCAAGGGTCATGGAATAGTTAAACCCTATATGTCAGATCATATGACTTCTATCCGGTTTTTTTCTTGATAAACTGATTCCTACTATAAAATCTTTCTAGTGAATCTTAATTATCTTTGCCAAGGATTTCAGTGTCAAGAACAACCAGAAGTCACAAGATTCCTTCTTTATTTACCCAAGTTAATAATCCTTTACTAGAGATAAATTATCTCAACATATCACTTATTATGGCCACCACATGCCATATACCGATACTTGGATAACATCAGAGTGTAAGCAGTAACAAACCATAACCACCAAAATGTTAGATAATATGTCGCCTCAAGTCTAAGGATTATATGCACAATTATGATCTAGATGATAGGATATTAGCTAGTGGATAAAACCCATATATCTATCATCTAGTGTCACTGTTCGACTTACTCATCACATGACGTGTTTCCATAACATCACATGTTTGAAGAATGAGACTCACTACCTCCATACCAACAAGTATCTCATACTTGTCATGGATGACAATAGAGGTGATGGTCTTATTGGATTAATGACGTTCCTACCAATAATCCTCTAACCTGAAACTTAGTTTAAAGTCTATGGCAAAGAGAGTCTATCTCTATATTCCCAAACTCTTTGAGAATAGATTTCCTCACATAAGACTTTAGGAACATATATACGTTAAACATTAAAATGAAGGAAATCATTAAATGAAACATATATATTAAAAGCTATAATGGGATTAAGGTTACAAATATATATACAAAGTACATGCTCTAGGGAATACAACCCTAACATATGTAACTTCTCATACTGCTTAGACTCATCCCATATCAGTTTCAATGCTCCAGCCTTAGACCTCCAAACCTTAGTTCTGTTAATCCCAAACCTAGTGGTTCTTTTCACTCTATCCATCAATCCATCAATAGATTAGTTAAGATCACTCCTAAAATCTTCTAGATGCAATTCATCCAATGTATCATAATTCAAATGGAAGTTTTTATTTAATTTTGGACACTTATGATTCAAATTAAGATTCTTAATTTGGAAAGTTTTAGCCTCTAGTTATTTAGGGTTTTCTAAACAACCATAAATAAAATACTCATAGTTGTATTCTTTTTGGTGGCACTTTGCCCTACATCTCACATGATCATTTTTTGGAAACTAAATCTACTACCTCCCAGCTAGTTAATGTAGGATCACTGCTTTCTTGAATTGTTCCTTATTGCTAAATAGGATCCTAATATTCAAATAAGGAGCAATCAAACCCCTTTTTAGATTTTACTCTAGGAACTTCATCTTTGATTCCTTATCTAGTTCACTGTCACAACTTTGAAGCTCATCAGATGGAGTATAATCACTGTGATCATAATCTGGGTTGACATTCACCTTACCCCCTTCTTTTGATGTACTAGCAATTTGATGCATTCTATTTTTTCTTTCTTTCTTTCCTTGGTGCTTTATTCTCTCTGATTGCCTCTTGAAAATCTTCATCTCTATAGAATATGTCATATTCATCATTATCTGCTTGAAAATGCATTTTCCCTTCTTTGTGTGTAGGTTGAGGCACTTCAGGAACAACAAGATGTTTCTCTTCTCTGTTTGTAGCTTGAGGCACTTTAAGAATAATAGGATACTTCCCTTCTCTGTGTTTAGGTTGAGGTTCTTCATGAACAACATACTACTTCCTTTTTCTATGTGTAGCTTAAGGCACTTCAGAAATAACACCCTAATCTCCTTATATGTGTGGAGGCACAGAATCCCCAAAATAACTTATCTCTATATCATTCATCATCATCTCAATATCTCATTGACTATAACTTGTAGCAAGCATATCATGAAATGCCATCTGAGATGAAAAATAAGCATCTCCATGGTTGTCTGTTGTCTGAAGCTCACCTTGTAACACTGTTGACTCATTCCCTAAGTTCACCCCCTCAAGCTCACATTGTATAACTATTTACTCATTCCCTAAATTTGTCTCATTATCCCTGCTTATTTCATTAAGTAAATTTACTCTATCAAACTCACATTATATCACTATTGAATCATTCCCTAAATTTGTACCATCATTCCCTAAATTTGTCTCACTACCCCTGCCTAGTTCATTCATTGAATTCACCCTTTCAAGCTCATACACTATTGTCTCATTACCCTTGCCTAATTGCTTATGCAATGCCACAATGCCAAATTCATTCACTAACCCACCTTGGTTAACATTTGCTGCATTAGCACTTCCTTCAACATCAACCAATACAAATGTAATTACATTCACACCATCCAACCCATAATGATCCACAACAGGCATATCAATCACTTCTTAAAGCTTAGTCCTTGTATTATTAAGCGAAACACCCTCAACTTCTTCTACATTCACCACTAGACTAATTACTCCAAAATCCTTACCATTTATCAATAATAAAGGGGTTGTACTTAACCTTTTCAACCTAGCATCAATACTAACAAGCTTTTTCTGAGGTACATAAGGTCTTTCATCGGGTAACTCTTCCAAAATATAGAACTTTTAACCTGAGGTTCAGTCCATATCTTATTAAGATCATGAGGCTCCAAATGCCTAATAAAGAACTCAATGACTCCATAATCAACACCATTCCATTCCATTTCGAGTGTTTCTTCATCATTATAAAGACACTTCATCTCAATCTTAAAATCCCACTCAGGCCTCTTCCAGTAATACTGCATAAGACCTTTAAACTCTCCCTCATCCCAATCTACATCTAATAAATCAGTAAACATATGGTCCAAAGCCACCATTGAGATTTAGTCTGGATGGCCTCTTCCCATTCCCCCCATAATACCCATATTCAACAAAGTCTCCATGGTACTTGACAATGAGGGTGAAGTAACCCTCAGGAACTGCAATGTAGAAAAAAATAATGGGGTTAATTCTATTTAAAGGTTGTTGTCAAGGACCACAAGCGTTCCAAAGTCAAGGGACAACCGCTATTTCCTCCCCCAAATCCACTAAACAACAAGCATTTAACAATGGAGGAAACTAAAAAATAAAAAAATTTCGCTTACTTTGACATACCATCTTCATCTTTGGTCCACAATGCTAATAAAAAACTTAATGGGGCCATCGTATAAACAATGACAACAACCGAACACCTTTCTTCCCCAAAAAAGTACAGCAACTTTGACCCAAGCAAAGATGATGATGGCAATTGCAAATTAACAAAAAAAATAAGAATTTTGCATTGCCTGAAAATGGAAAAAGGGCAATACGAAAAACCCTAAAAATGGAAAAAGAAGAAGATTAAGTTGAGGAAGAAGACAATGGCATTGAGCGTCTCTTCAAACCTCTAGTTAGAAAAGGTCGTTATGATGAGAGAGAAACTTTTTACTAGAGACTTGAAATCAATGTGTGCACATGAGCTGAGGTTCATAAGGTTACAAGGATATGTTTAATGATGATGAGATGGAATGTTGCTAGGATTAATTATGATAGCATGGCATGATTAGTGTGTTAATTTTATGCCAAATCAGCTACTCATTACCGGTAACTTGCAATTAGGACATCCGTGATAGTAAGCACAAATTTAGGTATTATTGTGTAAGATTTTTTATTCCAGGGACAATGGTGTAATGGGGGTATAAGTCCAGGAACAATTTGTGTCTTTTAGCTAATCTCTTTAAATTAGAATGTGAAAATCACACCCAATGAGCTGGGAAAAAGAAAGTCTGACGTGACTTTATTATAATGAGTTGGAGTAGTTTAATAGGATCACTTGGATGTTACTCAACATACCTTTCAAAATGACAATAATAACTTTATTTGTAACAAATAATCTTGAATTTCTTCATTTTCAAAGGCTTCTTCAATTTCTTCCAATGATATTTAGCAATTATTCACATATTTTCCCCCATTTTCTTGGCTGTTTTTTTTGTTAAATTGAATTTAATTTGCTTATTTTAGTGTGTCTCCAGATATTTTTGGAATTCAATCTATTTTAGGAGTTATGTAGCAATCTAACATGGTTTTGACATGAAAATTGAGGCAAAGGAGCAGAAACGAAGCAAGCAAAAATTCCTGGACTGCCACATGGTCTACCTCACAGCTTATATGGCAGCCCATGTGAACCCCCTTTAAGCCTCTGCCACCTCTCCAGCCAATACATAATGGACAGTAACTTAACTTCCTTCCACACATCCTAGCTCATGGCCTAGTGGCAGACCATGTGAAGGTGTGTTAAGCTACTTCCATCCTTAGTACAGATCAGAGATTTTCACACATTTTCTCACACAGGCTAGCTCATAAGCCATGAGCTAGACTTTGTGGTGTCCAGAAAAGAAACCTATAAAAGAACTTTTAGTCCTAAAAAGTGGCTATCTTGGACTTTTAGACCTAGGAGCCTCACAAAACCATAAGAGCCTCCAAGACTAGAGAATTTACAAACCAAGGGAGGAATTTCAAGGTGGACATCATCTTTTCCATCCAAGTTTGATAAAGAATTTCAAATATTAAGAGGATTAAGTTAGAATCATCCATGGGTTTTACAGTTTCTTCTTCTTTTATTTTATTTTATTATTCTCTTCTTGTCATTATGAACTAAATCATTCCTTGTCTACCTAGATTAGATAAGCTTTAACTAGTTTGTATGGATTAATCAACTATTTTACTAAATGAAAGTTATTTCCTTTATCAATTTGTGCTTTTGATTTAAATTTCAAAACTTTACTTACAAAGACATACTTGTCTGTATGGGTTTGTTATTCTTTCTTGTCTAGAGATAGAAAGATTGAGCTTTGAACACTTTTAAGCACATATGATTATTGTGTTTACTAGAGATAGATTAATAAATTCCTAAGGTTTCACATGCTTTTTCCAATTGAATGGATTTGAGAAGAGACTCCCTGCTCATTTTTTAGGGCTTAGGGATTTACCCTCTTAAGAAATAACTATTTCTATATTTGTGGAATACCCATTTGATGAATGAATGAAATTTCATTAAGTTGTTATTTGATTAAGTAATATTAGTTAAACTAAATCAAAATTTATGTAGATGCCTTGATATCTTGTTATTTCTCTCCAAAACTTGCAAATTTCTAGGTTTTGATAGTTTAGTTTAGATTAAATTTAAAGTTTTAGATTTAAAATTGATTCAAAAATCAATCTTAATCGGTTACTAGACAATAGTTAAGGAAATTGTGATGGTGATTGACCTAAAGACTAATCACTTGGGAGAATGATACTAGAACTCATCCGATTACTACTTAGCATGACCCTGTGCACTTACAGGTGTTGCAATGGTTAAGCGCATATCACCCAACTTCAAGTGTGAAATTTTAAGAAAAAAAGTTTATCTATAAAATTTTCTCTTTGAAAATCAATTATCATACCCAAACTCTTCCTAAAGAAGTGAGCCTTTAGGCGTAACTTGTAATTACAACACATGCATATACAATCATTGTTGAAAAGGATTTTGAGTCACTACTACATAAACCACCATTTGACGTTGTTGGGACCATTTGGTGCCGATTGTGTAGCCGACACTAATCTAAACTATGTAAAAAGTGAAGACATTTGGCTACAAGTGCTTTTCCTCCAATTTGCATTTTGCATGCCCCTTCATGAATCACTTTAAAAACATATTTTGCTTCACCAAGCTTTAAACATCTTGACCATAGTAGCGAGAATGCACTCTTGTAGCGAGTGCCATGATGAATTGAAAAATAATCATTGCCCCATTTAACTTTCTTGGCCTCCTTTGGGTCTTTTAGAAACTTTTCATCTTCTAGATAGGCTCTTAATGGATCTGTCTAACACGGTTCTTCACTGTATATCCCCATGATGTCTTCAGCTTAAAAAAATGCTAGGTGTGACTAAAGATCATATGAAGATCTTCTTGGGATAGCCAAAGGGATTCGCTGCTACTAACTTACTTAAACTGTTAACTCTACAGTTTTGAAGCTTTGGAATTTTTCTAAATTCAATTTTGTACCCCTCGACTCTTTAGCTTTTGAATATGCTCTTTTACTATTCTCAAATACTTTGTCATTTTTTTCTTCTCTTACTTCAAATATTCCATGTACTTGCACTAATACTAACTATGAGTCAATCTAAATGCAAAGTGATTCCCCCTTTATGAAGACTGCCAGCTTGAGTCCTTAGACTAAGGCTTTCTTATTATTTTGTGTTGTTTGTGGTTGGAAGTCTAACTTCAAGGCATTCTCGAGGAGGACCGTTGTCTTGCTCCTCTAGATTATCCCAATTTTTTTGGCACTATTGGGCTTGTCCATCAACATTTAAGTTCCACCTAGTGGCTCTATCTATCTTCACTCGGGGCCTTGATTTGGCTTTCTTTGAGGAATGAGCATTCTTAAATGAAATTGGTTAAGGCTTGGGCTTTGGTTGCTCCTCATGAGCAATATTACAGAATGTATTACCCTAGTCCCACCGATCAATATAGCATTCTCTCAAAGATCTCTAGTTTGTGTAATGTTTTTTTTGTAGTAGTTTGTCTGTGAAAATAACTGATCCTGAAGATAAACCTTGAATTTTTTACATGACAAGAGAAGAGAGTAAGATATTTTCTTAATAGGGTTGTAATTTAATTTGGTCCCATGTAACACTTTGTTGAAGTAATATATTAACTTTTGAACTCCTCCCTCATCTCTAAGTAGAATTGAACTAACTATACAGGGAGATGCTGAGATGTAGATCAAGACTTTTCTCTAGGAAAAGGTCTCCTTAGAACTTGTTTAGAGCTAAAGAATTCTTTTAGATCTTTAAAGACTCTCCAGTACTCCTCCCTCTTCTCTAAGTAGAATTGAACTAACTATATAGGGAGATGCTAAAATGTAGATTAAGACTTTTCTCCAGGAAAAGGTCTCCTTAAAACTTGTTAAGAGGTAAGGAATTCCTTTAAATCTTTAAAGGCTCTCCAGTAATCTTTTGCCCATTCGAAGATCACATTTTCCTTTAATTTCTTAAAAAATGACAAATACCTCTTTGTAGATTTGGACATGAACATGTTTAGTGCTTGCAGTCACCCTGTCAACTTCTATACTTCTTTTGCATTTTTTAGTGGGGGCATGTCAAGGATAGCATAGGCCTTATTCAGATTGTGCTCAACTCCCTTCTCACTTACCTGACACCTCTAAAACTTCCCTTCTTAGATGAAGAATACATATTTTTCTAGCTTTATCTTCATGTTCATAACCCCGAAGACCTCTTTTAAATCTATAATATGCTCTTTGAAACTCCTGCTCTTCATAGTCATGTCATCTGTATAGGATTCTGAATTCTTCGTTAAAAAATTCTTGAAAATTTTATTTACTAGCCTCTAATATATGGTCTTAACATTTTTTATCCTGAACGACACGAATGTGTAACAACATACCCCTTTCTTAGTAATAGATGTGCTTCCGCCGCTAACATTGATAAGTGCATGAGGTCGTATCAAGTAGTTTAACTGGGTGAGTACTGATATCATTCTCCCAAGAGAAAGTTGAATTGACCAATCAAGCACCAACTCAATTTCCTATTCTATTGTTTTGCTAACAATAGTTTTGGATTGATTTATAACTAAAAGCTTGAAATCTTAACTAAACTACTTAAGTAAATAAAGTGGAAATGCAAAATACAAGATGAACAATCAAGAATGAAAGGCGTCTACCTAAATTTTAACTAGTATTTACTCAATTTGCAAGGATAACCCATAACTCAATAGAGGTCTCAATCAATCATCAAGTGGGTTTTTCACAAAAATATAGGTTTACTAAACATCTAATTTCTAAGTAATAGAAGAGGAATCTCTTTTCACTTCTATTCAATTAGGAAAAGCATGAAGATTTAGTGAAAATCACAAACCCTAGGTGTTTATGCATCTATCTCTAGCAAACGTAACAAACCTATATGATTTTGAATGTTCAAAGTTTCTATCTCTAGTAAAATATAAACAACAAAAATCATCAACAAGCATGCTATCAAAGATGAAATGAAGAAAATCTAAATCAAAAACATAAATTAATGAGAAATCTTAACATTTATTGAGTAAAGTGTTGATTAATCCCTACAAATGAGAAAATACTTGTCTAGTCTAGGTAGACAAGTTGTGTTTAGTTCATAATTACAAGAAAATAGCAAAAAATAAAGAGTAAAGAGAGAGAAACTAAGGAACCCATGTTGAATCCTAGCTCAATCTTCTAAACTTTTAATACCCTTGCTAATCCTTGCTTGAAATTTGATGGATTTGTACTCTTCTTACTCAAAATTTCTCCTTTGGTACATATTTCCATGTTTCATGGCGGTTCTAGGGTTTATGAGCTCCAAAAACCAAGACTCCCCTCTTTTTTTCCCTATTGTCTTCCTTTTATAATGTAGAATTTTTCATGCTCACAGGCAGCGTCATGGGTGTGAGCATAGCCATGAGTTCTTCAAGCAATTCCCCCATTTTTTCCAATTTAGAACAGTAGCATCAACGTGACTCAAGGGCTCCAATCTCGGGCATAAGCCCTACCAGTGAGTGCCTTTAAACCCTAAATCCCTCATTTGCTTTGATCCAGTAGCTGCTTCTTAGCTCCCGGGCTCCATTCATGCCCGTGAGCCATGACTGTGAGGTCTTCAAAGGCTTGGTTTTATTCCTTTTTTCATCGATTTATGTGCCCATTGTAAAGTATTTCGCTAATCTCTAAAGCGGTGTTTTAACTTGGAAAAAACTAAAAACAAACTAGAACATACACATTAAATGCAATTTAACACGTATAATGGCCAAGAAATGGGGTAAAAACTAAATCTAAATGGCCATTATTAAACTCCCCCACACTTGGTTCTTTTCTTGTCCTCAATCAAACCTTAACACAACTAATAACACAAGCCCAAATGCTTTTTCTCTACGACCAACAAAAGAGAACAAATAAAGAGAAGACAATCACTCAAAAAGATGCTTGGTTTTTCACAACACTTTAGTTTTCAACTAAACTAGAGACAAAGTGGTTAAATTTGAAATCCATGAAAGCACTATTCCATTGACTTAGCTCCAAGGCATTCAAGTTACTCAATCACACGTTTAGTCCTAAAAACATGGCTCACATCAAGTTATCAAACCTAAGCATTCCTTAAGTCACTCGACTAACTTTCTTAGAAATCGAATCTTTTCATCATTTTTCATGCACACAGCCATGAAAATTTATCTCTTTCTTTTTCAAAGGACTCAACTTGGCTAAATCTGTCACTAGTCTTTGGACACGTAAGTATACACTTTGTGGTGCCAAATCCCGTTACTCAACTAGTCACATAATGAAGAGTAGGCTACTTGCACTCTTCATGGTTTCTATTTTTTATATTGCTTTTAACAATCTGAAACCAGTGGAATAGGTTGATATTTTCAAAGTCCCTCTTTTTATATTTTTCACGATAGTGCACTATTTATTATTTTTGTTCGTTTCCTAAGATTTCAGTCAAGCACTCAAGTAATAGCTCTAGTTTCTAACCTAATTCATGCTAAGGGGAAGGACTAAACATATGATAATGACTAAATGCCCTAGATCCTAGCTGTGAGAACCGTGCCAAGGTAGATTCCTACTATCAATTATTAAGTCCAAAGTTTAAAAGAAAGCCAAAGTTACAGTGAAAAACTAGTACCTAAGTGAGTGCGTTTTAAAAACAAAATTGTCCAATTTTTATAATCCTAAACAAATTACAAGTGGAACCTATAATGTGTTATGCTTAGCTTTGTTGTTCTTGTTTCAAGCATTCATGCATGACAAAAAATTAAACTAATATACAATCTTCTCAATGGCAGGGGAAGTTACGGGTGCTTAAAATGAAGGGCTGGGAGCACTCAGAGCTAGTGGTGAAGTAAGGGATAGTGGCGTCTCCGGCTTTATGAGTTTCAACTTCTTCAATATCTTATTTAGTACCTTAGAAAGCCAGTGCCAATGTTAGCGCTCTTATCCAAGTTCCTCCAGGATATCCTACTGTTGCCTTTGGAGGCGCCTTATATCTGCCTGAATGCACAGTATGCTCTCTTCTATATGGGACCTCGCGACTGAAGAAGAAGATGGCCCCACTAAAGATGATGGCCCTATTGTAGGGGGTGCTGAAGAAAAAGCCTGAGCACGAGACTTGTGTCTTTTATTATGGAGCATGTTATTAATGCACTCTATGTCAAAAAGTGTAATACCCCCATCTAGTGTCATACCCTCAATCACATGGGAAATGTCTAAATTTCAAGCCAGCCAAGTAATGTATGACCCTCCATGGAGACAACTAGAGGAATCCTGCTGAGCCAGGTCATTTAAGGTCCACATCAAGGAGTAAGCCACGTTGCATTTGATGTCTTTCTTCATGAAATAAAGGAAGAAGAGGTTAGATTTGGTGATGTGGCCTCTCAACTGAGACCATGGGGAGATTGACCTGCTGAGGACATAGTGAATGTATCGCAACTTTGGGTGCTTGAACTTTGATGCCTTACTATTTACTATTTTTCACTCTCCAAAAGTTAACTTAGACCAAACTGTGGCAGGAAGGGGTAAGTCCGAATAGAACCCCACTTCAAAATGCTAATACACTGTGTTGTATATATTAATTAGAGAATACAATCCAAATTCTTAAGCAAGGTCATTGATGCTCTTGGTGAAGTCTTAAAGCCCTAACCTGAATTTGATGACCAGTTTGGTGTGGTTGGATTGCGTGGCAGGCCACTGAGGGGTGCATAAAAAATCCTAGGTAATCTCTCTATAGGTGAGCTCCTAGATCTCATGTAGGTTCTTCCACCCCAATTTCCCAAACATGAACTTTAATTGCTTAAAGTCAGGTATGATGTCCAATGAATCCTAGTTCAATGTGTAATAGGAATAGAAGGGGGGGGGGG
The DNA here is from genome assembly GCA_948294925.1 of Codiaeum variegatum. Lineage (NCBI taxonomy): Eukaryota > Viridiplantae > Streptophyta > Magnoliopsida > Malpighiales > Euphorbiaceae > Codiaeum > Codiaeum variegatum. Next base: position 24 of record CAOJBK011318429.1, on the reverse strand, counting down.
GGGGTGGGGGGGGGGGGGGGGGGG
>CAOJBK011318111.1:0-14969 GCA_948294925.1 Codiaeum variegatum | reverse complement strand
GTAGCTTTGTACTGGTACTGTATCTCTGGAAATAGAAATCTCTCTGCCCGTGGACGTAGGCTGTTCTTAGCCGAACCACGTAAATCTGTGTGTCAAATTTTAGTTTCTGGTTCTTGTGCGATTGTCATTCTCCATTCTGGTGCGCGGTATTGCTGCCATTATCATCGGTTTCCTTCAACACTTACAAACCCAAAATTCAGCTTAGTGGGCTAGCTTATGATGATAAGGAGTGTAATCAACAATCAAAAATCTTATTCACCATTTTTTTCTGAAATCCAAAATAGAATTAATGCATTGCTTCAAACTGAATTACAGTAGAGGAAGCACAGGATCACTCCCTAAGATTAGGCAGAGAACAAGCAACCCTTGCTAAATCATGAGCTGCAATGTTAGTTGATCTTCTTACAAATTGGAAAACAATCCTTTGAAAACTAGCAACTAGAAATACACAATCATCTAACTACAAACCAATTGTATTTACATAAGATCCACCTCGATTAAGAGCTAATACCATCTGTTTAGCATCCGACCCCAAGACACAATTATCCAAATCCTTGCCTTTTAACCAGCTCAAAGTCTCCTTTACGGCCATTGCCTCAGCTTTTTTAGGCGATTAGTTACTAGATATAGACTTTGTCATTGCACATACAACATGACCCTCATAGTCTCTCACTACACAACTCACACCACTCGAACAATAACTAGAGGGTAAAGCCACATCGACATTCGCCTTTAACCATCCCTGAGGGGGCTTTTATCAAAGAACTGTATCATTTCAAGAGGACACAGCACACTGAGCAGACTGCCACTTATGCAAACAAATCCCACAACAGTTCAAGATATCATTACATGTGCCCCTTCTATCCTTCCTGAAGTGTGGTGTGCTTCCACAGAGTATGAATAGAGTTTCTCTAATTGGATTGAGTTCACATGCAAGACAGTGAAACAGTCAAGGGTGGCCGGACGAATGTCCGGCGTAAACCACTTTATGGTCAAGTTAGTCACTATAGAGTAGTGAGAAAACTCTCGAAAATGGATTGTGTGACTTTTTGTGTGTATGTTAAGTCGTACCAGAATCAGACGCTTTGAGTAGTATTTATAAAACTAAGCCCATGTAGCTTGGATACATGTCCGCTTTGGATAGACTACAAAGTACCTTTGATGGAACTGCAACATGACTGAATGGATGATGACTGATATAGTAAGCTATTTCTGTTAGATGTCCGAACGCTGAAGGCTAACAAGCTAGATCTCTGAAGGTTCGAAGGGTTCGGGGAGTGACTGGCACACTTGCAAGACTCGGACTAATCCCAAACCCATAGTTCATGTTGAACTACAATGATGCAATGTCATATCACTTCCAAACTGCACCGTTTCTATTGTTCCAAAACAACTAACATATAGCAGCAAATAAGGCACCTTGTTCCATCGAAATTATGATCAGGCTAAAGCATTCCAAATTATGATCTCAACCAGACCTTCTTAGCACAGATACACTGAACTAGAATATAAAGGTAAGTTTCATAGAGATGAGTACAAACTTGATAGATTGGACTTACATTGTTGCATTTCAATAGGAGCACATCAGCTGTAGGTAAGATATTCAAGCAGGCACGCTCGCGAAAGATCTTCATTTTGCTGGGGATATGTAACTTCCATAATTTATTATAGAAATCACCTTCAGCAGTAGAAATCTCATCCATTTGAAGTCTGTAACAACTCTTAACTGTAAATAGACCTCTTGGATCCGCATATCAGAATATTTTTTTTTTACACTTTTATGGTCTTTGCAAAAATCAAATAAAGATAAAATAGAAATTAAATAGACCTATGTGTAGCTAAACATGTTTTTTATAAAAATTTAGGTATATAGCATATAGTTTTAATGCTTTTTTTTTGAGGCTATGTATTATGAATACTTTTTAATATAAAATTAATATTTGTTAAAAAATTTAGATGTTTATGTAAATAACTTTTAAAAGTTTAAATCAATTCAATCTTATTTTACTTAGCTTTTACATTTTGGAAAGTATAATTAATATATGTGTCAAAAAAGTATGATTAATTTATTTTTCTAGGCAAAATTTATCAATTATCAATTTAAAATTTTAGAATAAATGTTCTTGCTTAGTTTTAGAAGCCATCATTGGTTTTTATAAGACGAACTATTATGAAGTAATTAAAATTTTATTTTTTTAAAAATAATAATTAAAAATTTATAATTCAACTTAACTCAATAAAATCTTAATTCAAAATTAATTATCATATAAATTATATATACAAATACATAATATGTTACTGTTATTTTAACTTATAAAATTTTACATATAAAAAATGAATTAGATCAAAACTCATGAAAATTCAAAATCAAATTGAACATTGAAAACATTACTATTAATTTTAATAATATTTTTTAATGTAATAATTTATTTTAATTTGAATTAATAATAAATTCTCACAAGAAAGAATTATCAATCACTCATAAAAAAGTTATATAGTGAACAAGAATTAATAAATTTTTTATGGTGATTTAATTGTTTAATTTGATTTTGGTAGTAGATATAGTATTATTCTTTATTAATAAATTTTGTTATTTTTTTTAAAGGAAAAAAAAAAAAGAAGAATCACAATGAAAATGGAATAATGAATATTAAAAAAAAAATCCAATGGCGCAATTATCATCTACACGTGGTGAGATCTCAGCACTAATCAGTCACATCATCACATAGCATGGGAAGCATATAAGAAGAAGCAGTCCAAGTGGACAGAATCTGACAGATATCTCCCAAAAACTCTAAATTTTAACATTCTGTGTTACTCATACCTAACGTTTCCTTTTTTTATTTTTATTTTGCTCTTCTTTTCTTTTTTTATTTTTTATTTTTATTTTTTCTGGAGAAGAATACTACTCAAAGTGCAATAAGGAATTTAATATAAAGCAATTTTTCTTCATAAAATAAAGTTTGATAACTAAACATAAATGAAAATCAAATAGTAAATTATTTCATATAATAAAACTCATAAAGGATTGGGCAAATTAAGGGTGATTTTATAATTAGTTTTAAATTGAAGGTTTAAGTTTTTTTGGATTATGCTTTATGAGGACAATTGCATTTGTTTAACTCCAATTTTACACCCTACTTTCATTGTATGTTGTACCTCCAAGATTGGCCTTGGCTTCTTTAAGAAAACGATGGCGTGTGAACTTAAACACTGCGCTTTAAGGGGCAAATTCGTCTTCTAACAGAGATTAAGGTTTCTCTTAGCTCTCTCCTATTTTCTTTAAGTGCCACATACTTTTTTTTGTACCTTTTTTATTCTCATTACCGTTTGTTGTTGGAATGTTGCCTTCGAAATCCTAATTTCGGTTAACGAAATCAGTTCTTTAATGAGAGATCTTCTCTTAATCATATTGATGCATGTTGAGTATTTTTCTTGAATGATTTAAGCTTTATTTAGTGATGACCGATGTTCATGTGTTTATTGAGAAATATGATATTTTTTTCTCCCAATTCTCTATTAGAGTTTTTGATGATCTGTGTATTTTTGGTAATTTTGTCTCCTCCCCATCTCATCCTCGATTTTTGTCATCCTCCTTCTCTCAAAGAATCAAAATTGTACAAGAAATAATAGGGCGTTTGATGCTTTCAATCTACCTCCTAATCCTATCCATCTTGAAGAAATAATGGAAATTCTATATTTTTGATCTTGTGAGTGTTTATTTATGGAGTTATTTCATAGATGATTCTTATTTCTTCCTTATTCTTCTTTGTTTGTTCTCCATTGGCGAGTGGCAGGCCCTTTGAAACGGGGATAAGTTCTTTATTTCTTCTCGCTATAGCCATGTAATGAATGTTAATTCTTTCAATCTTTAAATGTTTGTTCTTTTTTTTTTTGTTTCTTGCATATGGATATCTATGGAAATCTTAGGAAGATGTCTTATTGTGTTCTTGTCTCCTTTGTGCTCTATTCGTGGTATGTAGCTAGGTGTTTAATAACTGGGTTTTTTTTTGTGGTTCCCTTCAGGAAGGTAACTCTATTATCCTAATATTTCTATTTTGATCCTATACTAATTTCCCTCTCCCCCATTTCTCCAAACTCCTGGCTTGCTTAGTGACAAAGCAATAATTTTTACTTTTTGTTCTCTGAAGAGTTCCAGTAATTTGTGGCTTTTTATAAAATGAATAATACGCCACTTTTGACTTCTGAACACATGATTTCTCTTCTCTATATTTCTTTCTTTCATTTTTACTTTGTTCTTCTAACTTTTCTTCATTTTTTGTCTCTCAATATTTCTTTTTTCTAAACTTTTCTTCTTTGTGTTTTGGAATTGCAGATTGATCTCTGATCTATGATGGTTTGGGTAAAAAGGTAAGAGGATGAATAGAAGAAGGGGGAAACTATTTGTAGGTGATTTAACTCGATTTTGTTTAAATGATACTTTTAATTGATGGATCAATTTTCTTATGAACTTTAATTGATAGATGTGGGGCAAAATTGAAAATGTTGTAATCAGAAGCATAGACCAAGCTCAAGCTAGAACACAATGAAGAAGATGAGAGTAAACAAAGAGAAAGAAAGATAGAGAATGAATGAGAAGAAGAGAGGGAGATAGAGATTATGTTATTAATGAGCAACTTGTGTTTGTTATAATAGAGAGTTGCATATATATAATAGGTAGGTTGTAGCCTTTTGCTCTCTATCACTATAGCTAACCTTAACATCTTACTTAACATACTTATGTACAACTAAATCAATCACAACAACAATGATCATCATCACAACATCTGCACCAGTTGATCTTCAGACTCATCATCCCTTAATCAGATTTCGTAACACTTCATCAACAACAACATCACACACATACAACAATAGCAAAAGCTTCAGTCAATAGCTCCAATCAACTACACAGCACCACACATCATCATAGTTAACATCCTTACTCAGCTTGAGGGTTCTCTACTTCCCTTAACTTCTCATCTGAATAGAAATGATGACGTTTTTCTTAAAACACCGCATTTAGATCAGCCCCTATTATTAGTTGCCTAATTAGGTTTCTTTTCTCATTTCCCCTATTCACAGCCGCCGATCCTCTTTGCTTCTTCCCATGTGATCTTCATTCATTTGCTCTGGCTTTTAATTTCAATAGAGTGGCTTTGAATGAAAATTATCTTCATCTCATCGGTGAGTTTTATTTCCTTCAATATTTTGTTTTCTTTCTCTTTTTTTTAATCAATCTTCATTTCTTATGGTGTTGTGCTCTTATACGATATGTTTACTTGCTTTGTTCATGGTCGATGACAAATGACAGTCACCACTGATGAATGAGACGGAGGGCGGTGGTCTCGATACATGCTACTAGTGTAAGGAAATGTTGAACCATAACTGTATACAAACCTGGCAATAGAAGAATATTGCAAGCCATTTTTGGGATTGATTCTCTCTCCATTATGGTAACTTTCTATCACTATATTAATAGGTAATTTTAATTCTTCCTTCTTTTATATTGTAGTTGTTAAATGGATTTCTTTTTTTATTTTTTTAGGAATGTGAAAAGTTTAATAGTTATGGCTTTTCTGTTAGTGAATAATCTTAGAAAACAAGTTAAATATTCTCTTAATTGATTGCATGTATTCAAATAATCATTTTGGGTGAGAATAGCTGCTTATTTAGGTTTTTGTTTATGATATAGTACAATTGTAGATTTAGTTTGAGAGTCATATTTGAATGTAAGATTTGTATTCCCTATAGTTTCACTTTTCCATTCATCCTACATGTGAATCACTGATTTTTTAGGATTCTGTTTGTGTAATGACTTTGCCTAAGTTTAGTGTTTGTGTTTAACAAACAGATTTAATATTCATCATTTTTAGGTATGGAAGCTGGCCTTTATTTCAATGTTATTGTGGCTTTTAGGTGAAAATGGTTGCATTTAAGGTATGGTTGCATTTATAAACTATTTGTTTTCTAGAGTTTTTGTGTTAGGATTTGATTTAAATGGATCTAAAGGGATATAAGATCAAATGGGTTACTGATATACATGGAGAGTAAGAGATATTAATATTGTTAAATAATTACTTTTTTGTTATTTTGGTAATTATTTCAGCTCTAAACTCATAATCTCTTTTGCCATTAATCAAATTTAGAATGTATGTTTTAATTCAGATTTTATGCTTTATGAATTCATATGCATATGCCTTTAACACCCATTGTAGGGGCTGATAATGTTCTCACGTTGCTAACAACTAAGCACAAATCAAATTATTGGAGAATCAATGATGGAAAGTCTTATTTCATGTTTTATTGCTTTTACCTTTTTACTTTTATATTATAATATGTGTTGTTTTGAAATTTTTTCGTCAGTTTCCTTTTTGTCAAAGGAGATTTATAAAAATTAATCAATTTTTTTTTAATTTTTAAGTTTTGCTGGTCTTTGGAGAGTTGGTTCCATCAAACTTGGTTTGATGTTTTTATAAATCTTGCTTCGTTGTTTTTTAGTTTTTTTCCTAATTCATTTTTTCTTTTATGCCTTTAACTATTGCTCCTACATTCTCCAACTATGACAAATTTAATTCTTCTTGAAACAATGATTGAAAAGGTATTACCAACGTGGGAGAAATTGCTACATATGGAGAGGCATTTAAAGCTGGAAGATGGAGACTTGAAAGTAAATGGAGAAATATGGAAGGTTTGATCTTGGTTGATATCTAAAGCTAATTTTCTCATACAATAATGCTTTGTTTCATTTGAATTCAATTCTAGTGATATTGAAATTACAGAAACTTTGAGATTGATCAACCTGGCTATTGATATTCTCTTCTCTTTTTTTTTGTATAGGGTAATGAACAGTTATGCAAGATTATGTAGTTTCATTTTTTAGTTAAATCATGTCTTTATAGAGTATGATATTTTTTAGAGAACTTTGTCAAAAAAAAAGTTCACAGGGCTCCTCACACCTTCACATATGCTTCTTCAATTGAAAGAAAATGTTGCTTCAAGTAAAGAATTCTTGGTTGTTTACGCATGAGAGCTTAGAGCAATATCAATTACAGGTTTAATCAATTATATTTCTATTGCTTGAGATTATTTTATGTTTCATTTATTTTTGAATACCCTTGTGAATCTTAATTTATAAAGAATATTTTAAGCTAAACTATTAGTATTAGATTAATGGAATGAATATCATGTTGGTAGTAGATATAACTTAATTGTAACTTATAACCAAAGGTGCATTTGTTTATACCAAATAAAGAGAAATGAGGTTGTGTCTTAATTTGGTATATTTATTTCTATTAATAGTATGAATTCTATTGATGCCATCAATGATATTACTTGGATGGAAATGCTTGAACTTTTTACACTTACTTGAAGTTATTTGGTATTAGCATGTTGCTAGGATTTAGTTCTCAATTGGCGGATGACCTGCAAGTATGTCTATTGGTGAAGTGATGCGATGGTGAATATAAGTTGTTTGTTAAATGAAATAGAATGCAACTATAGACATGAAGATTGACAACATCAAAAAGAACTTTTGTTAAATCTGCTAGTGTTGTCCCACTGGAGAGGATCTCAGGTGTTCAAGTTGTTCAAGTGTAGGCATTGTAATTATCCAAGTTGTTCAAGTATAGGCATTGTAATTATAGGAAGTATTGGTTTCACTATGTAAATGAAAGGGGAAAAGGTAGCAAATTGAAAGGAGTATGGGTAAAAAACAAAATGCTTACCAATAGAAATTAAAGGTGAGAATGCTTTATGATTTTTTGGTGCATTTTTAGTGCAATTTTTGTATCTTAAATTATGTGATAATTTTAACTGATTAAACTATTTGCACTTTCCTTTTTTGTATAATTAACTTGACTAATGATTCTATATGTTATAATTTAATCACTGCTTTGGCTCCCGTAGCAACGCGCAGAGGCCAGCCTAGTGTATATATATATATATATATATATATATATATATATATATATATAAATAAAACCTCTAAATCATAATCTTTTGTATTAACCACTTGATAGGAAATTATTCACTTCAAATAAATTGGACATTTACTTAAAGCTAGTACGGTATTTTGTTTCCCCCCAAAAGGCATACTCTGATGATAAAGAGATAATATTTACATGTGCAAATTTTAGATTTGAATTTTAAAAAGACAGGAGGTAATTTATTTTTTCACAAATAATTAGAAATTATATTAATGAAAATGGGGTAGGAAGCCCAAGTAGTACAACAATATGAAATAAGTCTAAATAACAATCAATTTGGACCTAGTCTAACAATTAACAACTCATTTTTTATGGGCATTTTTGACATGGACTGAAAGCCTAATAGAACACATACTTAATGTATGGAGTAAAAAAGTTGTTAGGCCTAAACAAGACTGTTAAATTATATAATTGCCATTGAAACTCTAGATCCATCTCTACCTCTATTGTTTGAACCATCGCAACAACAACCGTCGCCATCGGCGCGAGACCCAGAGAGAGAAAGAAATTCCATTTTTTTCGACAAGATTATGGTTGCACTTAACCACATTATGCTATACGATCTTCCTAAAGTCCCTGTAGAAAAAAAAATGCCTAAATTTAGTCCCCTCCTTGTTGCCTGAAACGCTGAAAAAGAGAGGGATCCAGATCGTCGGCATTGAGACTTAAAGATTTTGAAGGTTTAAAGCACCCACTCCGAACCAAAAATCCATGGCATATATAATTTCACTTCAATCTTTGTGGCAAAAGAAGAAAAACCAATACTTAAGAGAAACCACCACAAAATAGGCCAGATATCACTAGAGAATATGACACCACCTTCATAAAAACAAAGGACTCCATTATTGAAGCGTTGAGAAACTGAAATTGAAATCACAGTAACATAACCAAAGGAATAGAATCAAAGAAAGAGTGAAAAAGAAAAGTTGGAGGCCCTCCTCCAGCAAAAAAAAAAAAACCACTATAGATAGCCCCATCTCACGAAGAGCCTGCACATGCAAGTATGAGGTAAAATAATTATTTAGACTTTAATCACCCTCCTATCTTTTTATATAAAAAAATCATGCTTAATTTAGAGTTTTTAAATTATAAGCTACGAGAAGAAGATATACCTTAATGTAGGGGCAGAGCTACATTAAGGCCAAAGTATGTTATAACTCCTTAAATTTTAAGTTATATTTGAATATTATAAAAGTGAATTGAATTTTTTTTTAGTGTTGCTATTTCTAGAACATAATTTGTTAGACCCAGAGCAAAATTTATCTAATTGATAAAATTATTCTTATATTAGTGCATTCACACATCTTTATATATTATACTAATATAAAGATGATTTTGCCAATTACATAAATTGCTCTGGCCATAGCAAATTCTGCTCTGAAAATAGTGTCATCTTTTTTTTTAATTAATTTATTTATTTCACACTTTCTTATTACTATAATGTCAATTATATAATAGGTAATTTAAATAATTTTTCTTAAACATTATATATTTTTAGCCAACGACCACTTTTAACGTCAACTTTTGGTTTCGCCCTTGCGTTATTAGTATAAGTATTATCATCAAACCTTTTTAATCTTTTTTGAATCACAAATTCCTAAAGTATTACATGCATGTTCATGGCACGCCTTTATAAGAGACATTCCTGTCACAAATACTTGCGCCCTAGCACAAAGGAGCTTTGTCTTTTGTTCACATCTCATTACATATCCTACTAGTCTGTGGTATTCGCTGCCCATGAAAGGAAATTAGAAATGCTCTTCACCCACCAACCAACTCAACAATCTCAACACCACCATATAAAGTGTTTCACTCCTTTTATTCTTACGTATTGTAGCCTTAACTCAAAAGCCCTAATTTCTTGATTCTAGGAGAGTTCTCAAGACTTTAGCAGTTTTTTGAAACTTTGTTAATATTTTAAAATCTCTTACATGATTTGAATGTTAAAGGATCCTTGCCAGACATTCCACCCCATCCTCTCTAACTTTTATCCTTATTTTGTAAGCCCATAAACTCAATTCCAATTAAAAAATAACAGTTTCATGCATTGCTGAGCGGAAGGCTTATCAAATATGAATTACATAGACATTCAAGTTTTCAATTGGTAATTTGGGTTAAAGCATAAAGTAGTTTGTTCATGGAAAAATTCAAGCCAAGTTATACAATTAGATTTTTTTTTTTTTTGAAAAAAAAATTGTGTGAATTGGGTGCCAATAACCAAAGAATAAATCAAAGAAAGAAACATGGCAACCACTCTCCGTATATGTACTAATGACAACCATTAACATCCATATTAAATCTTGGGCTTGACCTAATCTCTTCAACTTCTGTGGTTGTGTTTCTTTTAGCTAGACATCATTTTCGTTAATTTATTTTTTGTCACGAAAGTGATGAAATAGACTCAAATATTTTTTTTTATTCTAAATAAAGATTAATCAATTATGTTTCTTTCAATCTTTTTAGTCCGACCAATAAATTGGAATCCAACTGTATAGATATTTCTTTTAGCATGAAATGAATCTTAGATATATTTAATTCATTTAGAATTTTAAAAAAAAAAATCCATTTGATATCACATTTTGTTTAGTATTTTCTTTTAAAAAAAATATTTCAAGAATTTATCGTTTTTTATTTCCTATGTTATACTTTTGAAATGTTTTTAATAAAAATAGAAGAGATTTTAAAAAATATTTCATTAATAATATTTTCTAATATATTTATTATTAAAATTTGAAAAAAAAAAAAACTTAACAATACTAAACAACACTTATTATTAAGCAAGGGCCTAACTAAAACCCTAGCCTCCCTTTGTCTCTTCTCTTATTTCTTTTGTAACCACCCATCTTTATTAATAAGGAGGGGTGAGTTTTTGTCATTTTTGACCTGAAATCACCAATCTAAATCTCTTTCTTACATATTTATTTTGAAATAAGTGTTCATTTTACACAGATTTAAAATTTTATTTTATTTGTTTTGTTTTCTGTGATTTCATCATCTTGCGGCATTTTTGGTGTCCTGCAACGTTTCCATCGTCTTGGTGCGGCGTTTTATTTGTGTGTGTGCGATTCAAACTGGCGGTGCATATTCGATTCGGCAGAAATACAAACAAGATTATTGTATGTTGTAAAACTAGAATTATAGATATTCTAGTCACTATAGGATTATTAAATTTGTAAGCATTGAGCTGTTTTATATGCTGTTAACTTGGGTATTATTTCACCATTTATGGTTTATAGCGGATTTGTATATGTTTCTATCAATATATTGTTGACTTGCATCAATGAAGTTATTTTTATCTCAAAAAAAAAATACTAAACAACACTTACAAATTAAAATCATTACAAATTTGTAGCCTGGGATAGTATATGTAAGCCAATAAGTGAAGGTGGACTTGGTATTAGAAGGGTCAAGGAATGGAACATGGCTTTAATGTCAAAGCATGTTTGAAAAATTATGTGTGATAAACAGTCTCTTTGGGTCATATGGGTTAATGAGGAGTTTTTAAAAAGGCTTAGTTTTTGGGGATTGAAAACCCTCCAAATGCTAGCTGGACTATCTTGCAGTTGTTGAATATTAGGGATATTCTTAAACCCATGTTCAATTATAAGTTGGGAAATGACACATCTTTCACCTTGTTGTATGATCTTTGGGATAATGGTATGTCATTATCTGACAGGTATAATGGTGTTATAGATGAAAACATTGGCCCACCAAAGCATGTTCATGTTAGTGAGGTTTGGAGGAGAGGTAGATGGATTTTCCCTAACACTGCTAGTACTGAAAGCAGACTGTTTAAGGATCATTTGGATCAACATTATGTCCTGCTAGAACAAGAGGATATGATTGACTGGAGGCTAATTGGATCAGGTATGTTTTCTACATCTAGTGCCTAGGATTGGTTAAGATTTAAGGCTGAGAGGAAAAGCTGGGTTGGTTTGCTGTGAAAAAATATCTATATATCAAGGTACAATTTTATAACATGGTTGGCCTTGCAAAATAAGCTTTTGACTAAGTAAAGGCTAAAGAGTCGGAGCATGGTTTAAGATAGTTTGTGCCCTTTTTATTTACAGGAGGAAACGGGTGTGGATCATTTTTTTTTTCAACTGTAACTTCAGTAAAGAAGTCTGGTGTAGAGTATTACAAGCTTTGGGGATTAGCAGGAGACCTCTTGGTTGGAGAAGGTAAGTGTCCTGATTTTGTAGGAAAGCCACAGGTAAATCCCTCAGAAGCAAGCAGATTTTTTAGCAGAAACAAGGAGATGTTAGGGTTGTGTATAGTCAGATAAGATTTTTTGTGATGTTATCTTTCTGTAATATACGGTGTAGAGAGAGGGATGATTTGTTTGTGAGATGGTAGTTGATTGTTTTGGTTTTATTTTATTCTTTGGTTGTATTAACTGGTTCTGATTGGTTTTATTGTGCTAATAAAGTAATTAACTTCTTTTAAAAAAATCATTACAAATTCAAAATCATATTATCATTGTACTAACTATAATAAGGAACAGGAAATTTATTAGCAAATCATACAATATTTCATATTTATTTTATTTATTTAAATAAATGTTACGTTAATAAGATGATGGAATGAAAGCTATAGTACAATAATTAAATATTATATTGCTTGAGATAAATCATATAGGGTTGTTTGAATTGGTTGAAAAGGTCTATGGAGGAAGGATCCATCTCTTCACATACACACATAAAAAAATTAATTAAATTAATTAAAAATAATTAAATGCTGAAAAGTACATTTATCTATATATAATTATAAGGTTTCTCAAATTTTTATTCCAGTCTAGTGACAGAAGCAGCTGCTTCCATCATGTAAAGAATTGGTCAGTTTAGGCTTTTATAAAAGTGTAGTGTGTGAACGCCAATTGCCTAATTCTAGTGTCAGAGTCAAATAGATAATTGAAAAAAAAAATACTACTTTAAAAATAAATCAATATTTTTTTCTCTTTTATTTTTAAATATTTTTATTATTTTATTAAAAATTTTCATAATTTAAGTCCAACTAGTGAAAAATAAATTGAAAAGTCGATCACAATTGTTTAAAAAAAAACATGAAAAAGGACTAGTCAAAATTTTTATTGAATCAAATTGAACTTATTAACTATTTTTTTTTTATGTAAGTTGATCCAATCCAATTTTTAAAATAATTGTATAGTTCCTATAAATAGATTTGTATATGTTTGAATCCTAATCCAAATGCAAAATAATTGATTTTTAGAAGTGAAAAGTATCAGATTTGAGTTTCCCTTTTCATACACTAGGTGATTTTTTGCATATATAATACGAATTTGGAAAATGACTATTCTTGTTATATAATTTGTAATTAGGGGTGTAATCAAGTCGAGTCGAGCTCGAGTATTGCGCTACTCGAGTCAAACTCGATAACTGCGACCAAGCTCAAGCTCGAGCTCGAGCTCGCCGAGTTTTGAATAGCTTAAACTCGAGCTCGAGCAAAATTCTCAAGCTCAAGCTTAAGTAAGCAATAAAATAATTGAGTTAAAGTGAGCCAATACAATATCAAATTTTACTCGACTTTACTCAATTACTTAATTAGGCTAGTGAGCTTATCGAACCGAGTAACAAAGAGCTTGACTGGACTGACTAAACACACAAGTAGCTTGAATTCGAACTCAAGGTCGACTCGATTAATCCAAATTGATTCTGAATGGAGTCGATTCACTTACACCCCTATTTGTAACCTGATATCGGTTCAGATTACTATGGTTCGGGGACAACTAGAACCTTCCCTTTGTGAAAACTATCCCCCCATATTCCATAAACCCTCACTCATCTTCTTACCCCCTTTAGGGTTCGGGCCTCCCAGCCCTAGTGTCCATGTCACTCATTAACCCCTATCACATAACAGTCCGATCTATAGTATTTCTTAGCCTACCTAACGTCGACACATGTCCACTGCTACAGGGTCTCATCCCTTATAAATACCAATTTGAGGTATGATTTTCCACTTCCCACTTTAAGAGCTTTCTCTCCACTTCTACTTTTCCTCACTAACTTTAGCGTCAAAGGCTTTGCGCTGGACACCCATTTGGCGCCTCCTGACCATATTTCTTGGGCAGGTATTTCAACTAGAAGACTCGAATTCCAACCCTGAGACAGTTCACCCCTCATCAATTGGTGTCGTTTGTGGAATCGTCAAGTTCTCATTTTTCTCTTCCCCCTATGAGGATTGTTACACTGACAATCCTTTCTTCTTTCTCATCTCACCTTGTTCTTAAAAACATGCATAAAGAAACTCCCCAAAATGGAATCCACCCACAGAGAAACCCATAATGGAGATAACAACTCGCCACCACCACCAACTACCACAACTCAAGTCATTAACACACCAACAAACACCCAAGCTTCTACTTTAGCAGCTTGGAGTAACCTAGCCACCTCTTTACAAACCCTCCAAACTATCATTGGGAAAAATCAGGTGCCCAACACCTCAACTCTAACATTGCAACTTTCATTACCCTCCGCCACCCTAGAGCTCGTAAATACCCTACAAGGAATAGTCACTAGTCTTGTACCACTAATTCTGCAACCTCAAGGCAATGACCCATTTGGAGTAAGTAGGAGGCTCAACTTTAATACCCCCACTGGAGTAGAAATAGGGAGAGCACCACTCGTAAGACCTTCAGCATGAGAAAGGGTTAGGTCAGTAATGGAAGTTCCAACTAGAGGAGACATAGTAGGAGATGGAGGTAGAAGAGATAGGGATGACAATAGAGAGTGGATGGAGATAGGCCTATAGTTAGCAAAGCCAGACATAGTAAGAGGAACGATGATAGGAGGAGTCGATCCCAGAGAGCCTCAGAAGGTAGGCGAAGGCACTCCCACATGCATGAGTCTAGAAGAGAAGATGACAGAGAACACGAAGCCTCAAGCCACGAGAAGATGACAGAGAACACGAAGCCTCAAGCCACCATGGTTCAAGGTTTGTCCTAAGGGATGAAGTGTGTGGAAGAAA